>VYZU01030531.1:36460-47596 GCA_013401355.1 Ceyx cyanopectus | reverse complement strand
TTCTACCTCCACTAGAAACCTCAAGGGAAGACAGCAAATGTAAATAACAAGGAATAAACACGAAAAAAAGGACACCCTGGTTAAAATCAAACAAGCAAATATCCCATGCTGTGTGAAAAACTGAATTCCCCACACAGCCTTGCCATGCCAGTTGCATATATATATTTGAGCAGCTAATAGTCTCTAGCAGCTGGAAGCCCTTCCTCAGAGCTTTATGTTGATTATTCTCTGAGATTCAGTATGTAAATGATCATGGAGTTCTGTCCAAACAAATTCTGATTTAATCTTTTAGGCTCCTACGTAGAAATTGAGTTAATTTTTTGGTATTTTTGAAATGAACACCAATACTAATCAAAAAATCAATGAAAAAAAAAACCAGGAGTACTACACACCTCCCAAAATCCTGACATTATTTTGATAAAGAGGAAACTACAAAACCTTTTTAATATTTTTATATTAAAAAAAGATTACAAAAGTTGAGACCACAGCTCAGACTTCATTTTGAGCAGCAGAGTCAATTCAAGACAGGTGAGCTCACCTCAGTTTTGTGAAGTTTTTGGTAGTTCCCATTCCAAGATATCAGCTTTCTGTCTTTTCCACCTCCTGAGACTAAGGTGCCATCTCTCAGCATGCACAGGGCAAATATTCCACCCTCGTGTGCCCCTTGCACTGTGTGGCTGATTCTGTTGGTACCTAGAGAGGAGGAGGAAAAGATGTTACTACTGAAATACTCACCTTAGCAGCTCCTATTTCCACATAGTTTGATTTTTCTCTGAACAATGGTGGTTGGCATGGAGAGCTGCACCAAAAGAGACCCCCAGGAGAGACTGATGCTCCCAGGATACTCCAGCCACCAAACTGGTACCAAAAAACCTGCAGAGGGTCCTGAATTCCTCTCTGAAAGAGCTTCTGCTTCTTTATTGATGACCTTGGCTTGTTCTTGGACTCCAAACACCTTCAAAAGCAACTATTTTAGATTTAATATCTCTGTTTTGACAAGCCATGACTATTTTGAAGGATAAAGGAATTCTTACTGGTGACTCTACCACTGAAACATGCACCTTGCACCAAAGCTTGGCTGATTTCATGCTGAGCACAAAGGTGGGGAGCACTCTTAAAGCAATTTAATAAACAGCTGCTTTGTCCTTTATAAATCCAATTTGCTTCAATAATCTGTGTCAGTCCCAAGTGATTTTTAATGATTATTTGCTAAGGATATTCTGACCTGATGAAGCAGCCCTCACTTGAACACAGAGCTGTAGTAAGATAAAGAAAGTACACTGTGTTAAGATAGAAAAAGAAGATTTTTGTCCAAGTCCCAGCAGAGGGGAGATCCTGCAGCACAAAAAGAATCCAAGCTAACAACCAGGAACAGGGAGAAAATGGGACTATCCCATTCCTAAACTCAGCCTGGAAGGAAAAAGAGTTCAAGGGTCTTGGTTTCAACTGTCACAGGAAGAAGGAAAGGGAAATAAAAGAGGAGCTGAGTTACAAACACCACATTCCAGCCCTTTCCTCACAGGAGGGGATTGGACAAAGGCACAGAGAGAATTGTCCCTGGATGACAAAACAAGGCTACAAAACAGCTCAGTGAAGCTCAACTGCTGCTCTCTGGGTCTTGTATCCTTCAAGTGTCCTGGGAGAAGACACTGAGTAAATAAGGAGCAGCAGTCAACATCCCTACTCACTCTTCCCTGAGGGGATTCTCCTCATCCCTATGCTCACACAGTGAGTAAACTCTGAGCATGTTGCTGCTGTTTGCCTTCCAGCAGCCACTGCCTTCTGCTGCCTGACAAGGAACAGAGGTCTTTTCTTACTAGGAAATGCTTGTGAGGAAGTTTGTCCTTATCCAGCTGTCCTTTTGACAGAAAGCTGAGGAATTCCATGAGATCTGCATATATTTTAGCTGGGCTTCCAAGGAAAACAAATAAAGCTATTTTGGTGTCTTTCAAAGGGTGTCAATAGGCTGAATTCTGCAGAGTAACAGCAGAGGAGACTGGAGATCTTCAGGCACATTAACTGTGTTTCTTGCTACACACTGATGAAGGAAACAAACTCTTCTTCTCCACAAATCCACAGGGAATGCATTCTGGAAAACTCCACAAGTCAGGTACAACTTTAGCTGCTTGTAAAGGAGAATCCAGACATCACCTGCTGGATTGATCTTGGGAAAGAGCTCAAATCACATTTATTCTTCTAAAAATGAGGCTTCACTCATCTCAAAATCCAATCTTTTCTGTGAAAATGCCACTCCAGTTCCACCTTGTCCTACCTTTGCCCCAAACCAAGATGTTTCCACTGGAGTCTCCTGTAATAGTATCACCATTTTCAGAGAAGGTCACACACAGGACAAACTTTGGCTTCTCTTGTTTCTGCAAAACACACACAGCAACACACAACCCATTAATTACAACTGCACTGGAGGAATCTCATCTTATACAGCTCTCTTATTACTGAAATCTCTACACAGGAGTGAAAAACACTCTAAACAGGAAAGCTGATGCATCAGCTGAGGTTGGTGGCCCAATCCTGCATCCTTGTTGTGGATAAGGGGAGTGAGAAGACTTGCCAGCTTTCAACACAGGACCAGGAATGTCCTGAGAGAAACCAGATCCCCCAACTCCAGCATAATCCCAAGGGATTTCAGTATTTGCTGAAGATGCAAAAATGATTTATTACTGTAATTTTTGGAGAAAAATCTTCCTAGAGAGTTTTTGTTGTGTAATAATTAATATCTTAAAAGATGCTCCCTGAATTTCTGTACAACATGAAGTTCACTAATGATCAGTTCTTTTAATTGACTCCAATCTTACCAGCCCTTATTTACAGTACCAATACTATAAACATTACATCATGGAAATATTGCTTTTTTTACCTCAAATAATCCTTGCTTTTTAATAAGGGAATTCCCTTCTAGTGTCCAAAAATAAAGGTGTGATTTTCCACAAGTAACTATGATATTGGTATCAGTAGGGTGAAAATCTGCAGCAAATACAGCCTCATTAGAGCACTTGGAAGGAAAAAGAAAAACACTGTATCAGGATTTAAAAGTCAAAGACAAGAAAACAGCATTCAATGGTTACAAGAAAAATTCTGAACTATTCATTTATTAACATAGTCTGGAATAGCAGTGAAGTCAAAAGATTTTCTGTATAAAGTGATCCTTCTAAAACATGTTGGAAAAGGACAAATTCTACCCAAAATATTAAAGACACCTTATGTAGTTTATATTAGTTTAAGACACCTTAAGACACCCATCATTGCTGCCTAGACTTTTCTAACCAATTCCAGAATGAAAATGATAACAAAACCTTTAAAAAATACCTCAAAATTAGTGGGATAATCTCAACAGAAAGAAAATATTCCTTTTTTCTGTGTTCTTTGCCTTGGAATGTGTTAAAAAGGCACCAAATTTCTTCTATTTTATGACAAGATATTATTTCTATTTTCAATTTCATGACAAGAAATCCAGTTCTACATGCAAATGGTCCAAAATATCTTAGTGTAGCACCTTGACATCTGCCAGCTTTTCTTCTTTCTGCCAGTCCCACACAGACAGCACGTGGTCATTGGAGTCATCCACAGAGCACAGGCTGCTTCCTCCATTCTGGAAAAACATGGGAACTCTGAATGCAATGCCCAAGCAAGGTGAGAAATTGAAATACACATTCCAAATCATGAAACCTAGCTGTGCAGGTGAAAATATTTATCCATGCTTACACTTCAATTGGTTTAGTTATCCCTTAGATCTCCAGGAAATGTAATCATTAATAGTAATCAATAAAGGGGAGAAAAGATGCAGAGTAACTTTTGTATGAGACAATGAGATGATTGAAGAGAAGAAATAATGGTGCTGAAATTTCAAACACACAAGTTCTCCTGCAACTGCTTGTCTTAGAGGAAATTATTTCCATTTTAGCTGTCTGCAAACACTGCTCTGATAGCAACACACACCAGTGTGCTGCAAGATTTCTGCCTCTCAATAGAAAGCAGAGAGGAAAAAAGAGCTCAGGAGTTTGTTTTGGTCGAGGAAGCTCAACCTGGAAGACTTCACAGACCTGTTTAGCAAACATTCTTAATATGACCATTCATTTCTTTTACTTACAGACTTAGAGAAAGCAATGCAAGTGACAGCTCTGTCAAAGAACCCCATTCCAATGACGTGCAGAGTGTTGAGGGTGACAGAGTCCCAGACTCGCACGTGTGGTGGCAGTTGCTGGAAGACAGACACAGCAAGAAGAGCTGAAGCAATGGTGGCTGAAGAAAAACACACATCAGGACTGGCAAAAAATAAGGATGCATTAAAAAGAAGTATTTTGCTATATTTTATGGTATTCTAATTAGCAGAACTTTCTCCAGAGTCACCCATGTAAGCACAGATGTGCTACAAATGCTGCTGCAGTGCTTAGGAGCAGTATCCAGAACTGAGTGCACAAGCAGGGGCTCAGTTAATGGGCTGACACATCCTTTAGTCAGTGAAAACTGGTGAAGACCCCATGACATGGGATCAAACTTGTAGGTCCAGGATCAGCAGTTTAACCTGTAACAACTGGGAGCGTTCTGGGCAACTTCCAACAGCACAAGAAGAAGTTCAGTGACCTTAAGGCTGTGGGAAAGCTGCACACAACTCTGACCACACAGAAATTTCCTGGTGCAGGTAAAATTCAGGGTGTAGATGCTGGCTTAGGGTGAATTCCCTGCCAAGGCTGGGAGGTGACCCACGTTGAACAAGGTGGGGGAAGGGGAAGGGGAAGGGGAAGGGAGGGAGCGCGGTGCGGGGCTCCGGGGCGAGGCCGCCCATGTCCGCCAGGGGGAGCCCGAGGCCGGCGCGCTGTGACCATCCCTCCATGAGAGGCCGAGGCCGCCCCAGTGCCTCATAGCAATGGTTTCTGCTCACCTCAACACACACAGGCTTCAAACCCTTACATTTTATTATTTAGGCAAAGAATTGTATTAATCAGCTAAAAAAGTAAACAAACAAACAGATAGTTCTCCAACACACACTAAAAATCAATAGTTTCTATTACTCAGCTAAAGTTACAAACCTTATATTGCACCACAGGGATTCTGTTTTCCTTCTTTGTTAGCATGTTGATAATCCACTTTAAATCTAAAATTCTTCTTTGATCTCTCCTGCAATGTCTGCAGTAGTTTGGCTGGGACGTCAGCCATATGCTCTGCTCAGTGACTTTCTCCTCATGTTTTTGCTGCCTCTGCTTGTACCATTCTCTCCCACTTAGCTCTTTGGAGCAACCTTCATCTTGGCTCTGCTCAGATAAATTCCTAGCCTACAGCTAAAATTTATGGTAATACAGGTAATAAGAGGCAAAATATTCTTGCCTAGATGATAGCAAGTTAAATTTTTCCAGCTAACAACCCAAAATCATTCTTATTTCAACATTTTGGTAGCTGTGGTCCAAAAAGAAGTTGTGTAGTGTACAATTAATCACTGCTGCTCCTCTTGTTCCCCATGAAAAGGAGTATGGCATGGATATTCTTGATTTTTGTGTTGTTCTTTACTCACTGCTGTAAAATATAAGCAGTTATATTGGCAAAGGGGTCACTCACCTTTCCATCCTTGGATGTCCCTGCGACCTGCCCTGTTGCTATAGTAATCCTATCAGGATGGACAGCCAGGCTGAAAAGAAAGATAGGGCAAACTTAAAGCCTTAAATATTTATTACCAATTTAACCCAAATTTACTGAAGCCTGTAATAAATAGCTTTATTTTAGTCATATAAGACACACAGCATACAAGTAAACATTTGAACAGTGGAAAACCAGAATGGACAATATAATTTTCATGCTCTTAATCAAATAAATACTCCCTTGAGAACAAGAAATTTGCTGAAGCCCTAATATTGCAAAGCATGTATCTAACAAGGCTCAGTTAATTGATGGGGGGATGCATCTCATCTAGATTTAAAGTGATGACAGTATAATGAGCTTCCTATTTGTCCTAGTCATCTAACTAGAAAACAGAGGAATTTCACTCCTAAAATTAAAACCAGGCTACAGAAATCAGGAAATTTTAAGTATAAAATGAAATTGGAATTTTAAAACTTATGTTAACTTATGTCTCTAAGAAAAAAACAAACAAAACATAACAAAAACAACAAATCAACTTAAAATCTGCATTAAAGCCTGGAGTACAGTCTTGTTTTGCCCCAAATCCTCATTATTTTTTTCACTGTAGCTGTTTTGCATACAGTTCCAGAGGCAAAGTGCCCTGCAAAATGAACTGTGGCAATAATTTATTCAGTTTTATAATGCAGAGAAGTGTTTCCTTTCTAATAAACTTGAAAGTTTTCAAATATCTAGAGATTTTGGAAAAAAAACAACAATAAAAAAAAAAAGGCTGGGACACATCCAAGTGAAAAATCTCCTTGCAAACCAAACAGATTAGACAAATAATTCGATTTTATGAAACGTGCTCACAATGCAACTAGATTTAATTATCAGGTCTCTTATTTTTGCCTTTGAGGGAAAGTTTCATCTAAAGAAGGGATGTCAAACTCAGTTCATACATCAGGGCCCATCAGGTAATCTGAGTGCTCTTTTTCAGCTCCACTCAGCAAGCAGACAGATTCCAGCAAGATAAACCATATGTTTATTTAGATTTCACTTTAATGATATTGGGATTTCCTGATATCTTGGTCTCCTCTGAGCTTGGAGAGAGAGAAAGCACTTTGAAGCCCGTCTGCAGGAGAAGTTTGCAGAGTATCTGCCATGATGCAGACATGCCTGAGGAACAGCAGGGTGACAGCAGATAAGATTAAAACTCATCTCTTTGGTGAGATTGAGACTAAAAGACCCATGTGTGGCACCCACACTGAGGTAAAGATGAGGAATTCAATCATGCATAAAAAGTGAAAGGAGTCTAAATGTCAAATCATCCCAAAACAGAGTAAAGAAATCTATAGATGAGGTCAGATTTCTACTTTATTCTCAATGTATAAAGTGGAATTCAATCCTACATAAAAAGGGAAAGGAGTCTGAATGTCAAATCATCCCAAAACACAGTAAAGAAATCTATAGATGAGGGTCAGATATTCTACTTTATTCTCAATGTATAAAGTGGATTAGCTCTGGAAAGCAAACTTCTCAAGCAAATAGGAGGAGGCATTGTTAGAACTGAGACCCAGAAACAAGCAGAGCCACATCCACATGAGGCAGCACAGACTTCCCAACCTGCCACTCCTTGCTTCATGTGCTAACCAGGTAGAGCTGGAACAACCCCTTGACTAAACTGTGACTACACTCAGAGTTTAGTTTTTCCATCTGAGCATGGAAATGAAGTGTGAGGCACAGGTGAGACTTAACTGAAACGTTCAGAACGAGACGAAAACAACTGCCTCCCAAATCCTGTGTTATCAAGGCAAAAAAACCAACTGGTTCTGAGGTGACTTACCACTTCACATCATCATTGTGCCCAGTGTAGTGCCTCTGCAGCTGCTCTTCCACGTTGAACAGCACCACCACAGAAGCAATGAAGTAGACAGTCTCCCCCGTGGGAAGAAGGTAGAGGTTGCTGCGGCAGTCCCGGCCCCTGTAGCCATAGCTGCCCTGCTGGTCAAGGTGCAACAACAGCATCTCCCAGGGAAAAATGGGGAAAAAATTGGAAAATTCAATGTATTCCCTACCCCTGTGTGCAGCCTTCTGCACTCCTTTCCTTAGCAGGCAGCTGAGTAGCTGAAAAGCTGCACATCTGACAGAAAATACATGGTAATGCTGAGAGGATTTGGTGCCAAACTGCCCCCTCCAGCACCCTCTGGAATTTGCAAAGTGCCAGCCTAAAGGAACAGGAATTTTGTCCCAAGTGTATTTGCTGTTTACACAGGCTGACTAATTAAAATTAAAATTTAGACTTGATGGAAACAACTAGTAAGTCATTCAGTACGTCTCCCTGCATCCAATTAGGATTGATTGCATTCTTCTTTGTGCAGGTTGATTGGTTTCATTCTTCTGGGCATCAGCAGCCAGATGGATATGAACCAGTCAGGGGGTTACATCATCCACTCCCATTTATTTTGGTACTATTGAAAAGGCAGTGGCCCAGATTCTGATGTCAGTCATATCAACACTCATCTAAAATTAACCCAGCGAAATAACTGGAATTAATACAGAAATAATCTCATTTAGAGTGAATGTTAATTCAGACAAATGATGCAGGTTTTTTTTTCTCCTGAAGAGTCATTAGGGACCACAACCATTTCTGTCTCATTTTCTATGGGAACAGAGAGAAGCAGTGTTAGCAAAATCTTGGCAAAACAGAAGTGCATTCTAATTTGGTCAGTATGGAGACACTGGCTGTGACAAATATATGAAACCTTTGATTTTATATTAAAAATCTATTTCATTATATTAAAAAGATGCTCATGCACTATTCACTGTGGTCAGTGACAACCCTGAGATAATAGATACCAAACAAATAGATATTCCTATTTCAGAAGCAACAACTGATTTTCTAACGAATTTTATTTATTATATTTAATTATGCAGTAGTGTGAATATCCAACCACCACAATGGGCATTCAAAATAGAGCTTTTGGACTCCCAAAGTGAAATATTTCAAAGTTCCTTCAAGTTCTTAATACTAAAATGTGAAGACATGAAAACAACCAATATCTTCAAATTAAAAAGCAATTTACTATCAATCTGGAATCTGTTAGTTACTAGTTTAGATTGCTGGGCAATGTTTTATTTGTTAAAATTGATTTTTCTCTAAGTCCAGATGCCATTACCCAGTGAAGCCAACATAACATTCCCCTTCAATCTAGCATCATGTTTATCATCAAGCAGCAGTGTAAGGAACTGAATGTTTCATGCTGCAGACATTCATAAGGAACACATCTCAGTGCATAAATCCAGTTATTAGCTAGGAAATGAGGGGAAATCTCCTTTCTTTGGGATTCTTCCTGTGGGAACAATGCTGCATTCAAGCCTTTGCACGACTGCTGTTGTCAAACACACAGTTTTATCAGCCTTTATTTTTTCTCAACTCCTGGGGTTGATCTCTCCCTGTTTCCCACACTGGAATTTGGTGGTTTCAGTGCCAATTTCTCACTCAGGTCTTGCCATTTCTGCTGGAATCCTCCTCCAAAACTCTGGTTCTCCATGTCTGAGTAGATCTGATGAGCTCTGAGCCTTTCAGCTTACCTGAAGCTGAAGATATAGAATTCTATTTTAAAGTATATTTATATACAATATTAATATATTGTTAATTTTAATATATTTTTATATTTCTAATAAAATATATATCATTTTATCCCTACAGATAGTGGATATCACCAATAAAATCCTAGAATGTGAGGGGTTGGAAGGGACCTAGAAGATCATCTAGTCCAACCCTCCTGCCAGAGCAGGGTCACCTAGACCAAGTCACCCAGGAAATAGATCTTGTTGTATTTATATTTTATCTTGAATGGCCTATTACATATTCAAATATTATACATAACTGACATGTCAATACTTTCTTTTAAATATATATATTTTTTTCTCATTCTATTTAAAAGTGAAATGTGAAAATTTAACAAAACACTGATTTCTTTCAAGATGGTATATTGTAATTGTGTTCACTCCAAAGTCAGTGGAAAACTCTGGTTGTTCAGCACACACAACCAGTTTAAAATCCAAATTCAACCAGCATTTCATGCAGAATATATTCTGAATTTTATTGTGAAGCACCTAGCAAAGTGCTCTTCAATTAAGAGTTTGAGCACTGAAGTTGACAGCATCCTCTAAAGGACAGTGGTGTGCTCATCAAATACAGTTTAAAATATTTACTGCTGATAATCAGAAAAAAAAATCATAATTGTGCTTGTTTTCTGCATTCTAGAGTTAATAATCACAGCTCACCCCTTCCTCCTTCAGACTCAACCTTCAGCTTCCACCCTGCACCTCCCAAGGTGCAGAAGAGCAGCATCAGGAGTGAAATGAACACAACCATCTTTCATTTGAGCTTGAAAACACCCAAGATTTTAACCAGATCAGGAAGAAATGATTGATTTCCAGCACAGAAAGGATACACCCATTCCAGCTTCAGCCTCTTGGCTGGGAGCTCTACTTTTGCTTCCAAATGGTAGGAGTCCACTTGCTCTTTGGGCATGTACATGGTAACGGGGCGGCCACGGAGGAACATTTTTACATATCCTTCCTCTGGAAAAGGTGAAAAAGGAGGAATGTTACCCAGAGGAACCAGCAGCACAGTGTCCTCCATCCCTTCCCACTCCACTGCCTGCTACACAATCACATGCAGTCTCAAACTTAGCAATTAATCATCATGATCACTAAGCAGGTTGTTTTCGGGCATAGAAAGCCCCTTTTTCCTCTAAATATCTGAGCAGCAACATTAGGACTAAATATAATGATCTACAAAAGTGAAAGGACTGAAAGTGAAACTTTTTGGTGAAAAACAATGTTAGAATATTATATTTAATATTAAAATGAAGGGGGAAACCATCACAAATTACAATTAACGCAGAAAGGCCACTTCAAATTAATTTTATTATTTTTTTTAAATCAAGATTTACAATTGAGCATCAGCATCTAAAGTATTTTCCATTGTTTGCATCTGGGTGTAAAGATTTGCTTTACACCTGACACGGTGTTAGAGATACATTCGAGATCAGGAACACAAACAGTTANAGTGGGGGAGGGTGGGGGGAGAAGCAGGGATTAATAACAGATCTGGAAGTACTGACTTGGGGACTTCATGGGGCTTATAAAACTAGGAGATCTGGCAAATGCCATGAAGGTCTGACTAGGACTTTTGGGAACTGGCAAGGCCAAAGTGGGTCTCCTGGGAACTTCTGGTGAAGTTTGTCCAGCTTGACCACGTGCTGGTTCTTGCTGCTCCATCGGCAGATCAAGGGCTTCAGCCTTGTTCTCATGCAAACCAAGCAGTTTTGGAGTCAGTGACATCTGGAGAGTTACTAGACAGAATAACCATGGGCACAGAGGAAAATGGAAGGGCAGAAGTAACAAAATCATGGAAACGAAACAAAAAATAAAATTAAATAAATAAATTCACACTTTGAAATAAATAAAATTACATCATTGTTAAAATGATGCTATGAATTAACTATAATTACAATTAAACCTTCATTTTTTGTAATGTGAAAACTGTTTTCTTTT
>VYZU01030531.1:25085-36380 GCA_013401355.1 Ceyx cyanopectus | reverse complement strand
AAAAAAAAAAAAAAAAAAAGAAAAAAAAAAAAAGAGATGTGCTTGAAGAATTCACTAAACACTGAAAAAGCCATGACAACATTGACAGCACATTCCCAGAAAGAAAAGGAGGTACAGGAGAGAAGCTACACAAGCTGAATTTGCTGACAGGAGGAGACATTTCTAGGAGAAAACACTAAATTTGTGGAGTAATTTGTNTTGGAGTCAGTGACATCTGGAGAGTTACTAGACAGAATAACCATGGGCACAGAGGAAAATGGAAGGGCAGAAGTAACAAAATCATGGAAACGAAACAAAAAATAAAATTAAATAAATAAATTCACACTTTGAAATAAATAAAATTACATCATTGTTAAAATGATGCTATGAATTAACTATAATTACAATTAAACCTTCATTTTTTGTAATGTGAAAACTGTTTTCTTTTAATTGGAAATATGCACGCACTACAAATCCTTATTAAATCAAAAATTATTGGTTGAGCAATTAAACAACATCTTTATATCACCTAAATATCTGTGTATTCTGCCTTTAGGCTAATTCATCTGGGAAGGAGCTGAACCTGAGCTGTCACAGGGCTCTCTAGCTTGACTTAGAATTGACACAGAAAATGAAACCAACAGAAAATTGAAATGTTAAAAAGGAGCCAGGAACTCGTGGTAGCAGAGGGTTGGAGCTGCAGATGGCTGTGAAAGTGCTAGAATGCTGAAATGATCTTTTGAAATGGACTCCAACAGATCTGTATTGGGAAATCAAGTGGAGAGGGTGGAGCATCCACCAGCAGAGCACTGCAGCACTCTTTGTATGCACATGCAACATCTATTTCAGGAGCCTGGAACACATGCCAATGCTACTGGTGAACTGGAAATCAATCTATTTTCAGCACTGCCAGCCACTGACTGTGCTTAGCAAAGGCTGGGAATGGAAAAAAAATGGAATTAATTGAGCTGCTTTTCTCACCTGCAACTTCTGGGACACGTAAAACTTGGATTTAGCCATGTACAGTGGAAGTCATTTGAGCTAGGCACTCAAAACTCCTTTTTAGAGTAAATAGGGAGAAAACAGGCACTTTGGGGCAAAATAATTCCACGTTAAGGCAAATATCCAAATGTGATAGCAAATATATCAGTTGTGCCTGCAGAGTGCCTCTCTATTGGCTGTAAAGAGGAGCTGAGGATGACCAGGTGAGGCACAGAAATCCCTCACTTTGGGCAAGAGGAATTCCAGCTGTACTGCTTTTAGCAAACCAACCACATTCTCTACACCACCCTGCCTCAGCTTTTGCAGACAGCAGAGTTCAAAGTGTGAAGACAGAGATGTGAAGACAAGACAACCACCAAACTACAGACAGAGAAGTGGTGAGACTCTCAGACAAATGTATCTTTTACATCTGCAATTGCTGTTGGAAAAGGACTGATAAAATGGACATGAAATCATCAATATTAGTAGGAGCCCACTACTGAAACTGCACAAGGAATACAAGAGAGGGGAAGTATTGCTAAGGCCAAACATTCTTTGCTTTGTGAGGTGTTTAGATTGGTTGCAAAGCTGAAGGATGCTGATTAGTGGGGAAAACTGTTAGGGTTTGGCTGGGTCTAAAAAGCAATCTGTGATTCCATCACAGATCTAAACATGCATCCCAAATGTGCATATTTACACTAGAGCTCAGCTAAAGCTTTGGAAAACAATGTGGTGTGTTTACCAAATGTAACTCTGCTTTGTGACAGAGAAATCAGTCACAGGCTTCAGTCTCTTTCAGGAATAAAATCTACAGTCTACCGAGTCAGAGAAAGCAAGGGGGAAACCAAGGCTGCTAGGATCATGTTAGGCTAACAGCAAACCAGCCAACAAAGGGGCAAAACTCTCTCTGAATTTCAGCAGAAGTGCAGAACACCATTTCAAACACGGTGAGCATCCACACGTTGCCATATAGCTCTCTCAACAGAATTTGGTTTGGTTCTCATTCCAATCCTTTGGGCAGAAAATCCCCCCCACAAATCCAAATTATAACCCGTCGTGGCCACGGAGGGTTACAATTCAGCAGGTTGTGTGGTGTGGGTGGTTTGGTTTCATTCAAAGCAACTAGAGGAAGTTGTAAACATGGCAAAATGTCAGCAGGTTAGCAGAGAGCAGTTCATCCCTTGGGTTTTTCTCCCAGCAGGACCATTTTGCTTCGAGAGCTATGAGGTTTGGAAGTGCAGCCTACCTTTGCAGTGTGTCACCCGGCGCTTCCCTTGTGATTACAGAGACAGAGACAGAAGGGCTGGATAAAGATGTGTTTGAATACAATCAAACTCACTCAATCCCTGCTCTCTAGGCTGCCCAGTTCTGCTGGAGGCTACCCTGGCACTGGACAATGTCATTCTGCACGCTCTAAGTTGGGTAGTAACAGGGAAATCCCTCCAGCTTGGAGCTCTCTTTAGCTCTTCTAGCCCTACAGCACCAGCTTGAGCTCCAACCTATCTGCTTCAAGTGAAATTCCAACTATCACTTAGAAAAAAACCCACATGAATTACATTTTCACTGGAATTTTGTCCAGGTGAGAAGGGTAAAATCAGTGTCACGTCTGGTTAATTACTGTTTAGTGCCAGAAGAAAAAGTATTCCAAATATATTTGCTTACATGGTGCAAGGGAAGGAAAAATGCTATGCAAGGGAAATACAACTGTGCAAAAAACTCAGAGGTTTTAATAAGCCAAGAGCTTTTCAGAAAGGGACATGAACCACATCTGTGTCATCACAAGAGACCTAAGTGCTCACTTAGTTTTACATAGTATTGATTTCTAAATTAATGACAGTGTGGCCTAAGAGCTTTGCTGGATGCAGAACAATCAGCACAGTAAACAAAAAACTTTCTACTTTTTCAGTTTAATGTATGATTCTGGCACAGAACTATCCAGAAAAATATCAGCTGATGCATCTGATACATCAACGGGGTTTTTTTTCCTTCCTAAAAGAAAGTTTTATTGTAGTAGAACAAACCCAACTGTTAAATAAACTATTCAGCTGCAAATCTTTACCAAGATTGTTCAGAGTTTGTAACTATCTAACCTCCTCTGCTTTCACTTGCCTCCTATTTCACTTCCCAAATGTTTTTGCAGGGATAATACATAAACAGGAAAAAAAAAAATTAAAGCAATTTTCAAATTCCAGCTAGATTTCCAAAACCAATTTCCAACAAAACACCAATTTTTTTAGTAGTAATTGGACCCATTTTACTGTTCTGGGACAGATGTGGCATTCAACAGTGGTTGAGTGCTGCCTTTTAATGACTAATTAACATGGAACTTGGCATAGGCTTTAATTAACATAACTTTAATGCTACTTGGCCAGAGAAAACACATTTGGGGTAAGAAGACTTTACCTTTTATCTCCTTTGTCTTCTTAGGATACTAACTGTAAAATAAACCCATTGGGCCAATAAAAACTAGAGAAAACTGAGCAACTTTTAACAAGTCAGTCAGTGGCAGCCTGTGCTTTTTATGTTTAGATACCCAGATTCTAGGCATCCACTTCTAAAACCAGAATAAAACCACAAAATTATCTGTGATATTATCACAGTTGTTATATGCTTAAAAAAAATGTTAATTCCTACCTGCACTGAACATTGGCTCCTTGGGTTTGCTGTGAAAATAAAGACATTTCTGTTTTAAAAAGCATGCCCACACAGTCTGCATTCACAAAGGCAGCAACAGAAAGATGAAAATATAATATACAAGAGATGATAATATACAAGAGATGAAGCAGAGCAGCTCTCTGGCCAGCAAGAAGCAATCTTCCCAAGAAATGCCAGTTTTCCCTCTATCATCAGGCTGGAGGGTGTGGTTTCAAATGCACACAAAGCTCTATTATTCAAGTTTTTTTCCCCCAGTTCTATTTTCTTTCTCTTTACTAAAACTCTGAAATACAAGATTATTTCTGTATGCTTCTCAGTGATCCCCAAAGGGTTGCAAGCCCTGTCATCCTGATGGGGAAATGCAAGATGTAGCCCTGTGATGCCATTCCCAGACTCCAGTGGGCAAGTTTGCACCCAGTTTATTGCTAGGTGTAAAAGATTCTCACTACAACAGAAAGTAGAGCAAATAATTTCAGTGTTTTTCCTTTTGCCTTCATTTCACAGATACATTAAGAAGAATATATTTATTTAAGGATAAAAACAAACTAATATTAATAATAAATTTTACTGATCCTACCCATTCCTTTAGCAACTTTTCATATCAGCTTTGGTATTAATCATGCACCCAAGTTATCTTTTAAGCTGGAGTACCAACCCACTCCATCTCATCTACATGAACAGTGAGATGTGTTGCCATAGTTAACACCAAGATGAAGATTTTCTCTCCCAAATGAGGTTGTTATTAGGAAATAAGCAGTTGATGGGGTGAAACACTAGTGAGAAATGCTGCCATTATTAGAGCCAAGAGTCCCCAGCTCTACACAGAGCATGCAAGCTAATGAAGTTAATGGGAAAGGCTGATTCATGAGAGTAATCAAGGAAATCATGTACTTTCTAATTACACAGACCCAGCTCAGAGCCCTGGCTAGCCTTGTGTGTGAACCTGAGTCACTTCCTACTTACCTAACCCTCAGGAAGGCTTAAGCCCCATCTCAAAGCCACAGTGAGTTAGGACATGGGAGATTAGGGTCATCTCTTTATGCTGAAAGCTTCTTAAAATAGCTTTGTTAGAGCAGCATGGTTTTGAGTAACAGCCTCTAACTCCACATACCCTGAAATGAAGCCCTTTCACCTTAGATTTGAACATGTGTTCTGCTTTAAGCTTCATCTACAGACCAGACACAGCATCCTGGAATAGCATCCCAGAATCTCTCCAGTTGGAGTGGGCCCATAAATCAATGATACTAATAATAAGCCTGTGACTAGATGGTTAAACTTGCTTAAGAATAAGATTATTATATTAAGATTGTGAATAGATGGTTAAACTTTCTTACTAGTAAGATATATTATATATTGTATTAAGAATAAGCTTGTGACTAGATGGTTAAACTTCCTTAATAAGAAGATTATTATATATTAAGAATAAGACTGTGACTAGATGGTTAAGTATAACTTGCTTTCTTGTGAAACTAATGTTATTTCATTTCTAATTTACCTTATTGTTTTTACTTTCTATGGAAAATAGTAGAGACTAAATGATTCAAGATACTTTAAGTGAATGTGTATAAATGAAATTTCATAGANTAATAAGATTATTCTGTATTACATTAAGATTGTGACTAGATGGTTAAGTGAAACCTTCTTCCTCACTTTTCCAGCTTTAAGGGGACAGCCTCCAGCACTCAGAATCCAGCTCCTTTCCTTCTTTAGCCAGCCTCTCCCACAGCACAAGGATTCCTCTTCCACCTTGAAGGAGGTGAGAGCTCTGGTGCTGAACACCCTCAGGCAGCATGTGCCAGGAAAAAGGAAACCTCCCTAACCAAACAACCCCTGTGCCCACAGTGGCACCACCATCCCCAGCTCAGGCAATCCACCACGTGCTCCTTGGCACCAATCAGCCCCTTGGGATATCACTGCCATGGCACTGAGTCACTTGGGTGCTGGCCCTGAGTCCAAAGTCCTGTTGCTCAACCCTTTGTGGCTATCAAGTGCAAAATGTCATAACCACTGGGGTTGTGAGAGAGGCAGGAAAAAATTTTAAGTGCATCTCAAGTGCTGTGATCAACTTGAGGGCAGAAACAAAACCATTCTGCAGAGAACCAGTCATTAGGTTGTCATCTGTTTATTTCTCAGCTCTTTTGGATCCATTTTTCAGGTGTACAGTACCTCTGTGTAGCTGCTAGAGGTCAGATCTTTCCTTTATTTTAACCTAATAAATATTCTTACCTTGTTTCTCCAGTAGCTTTAACATATCACTAATTTCAGCTATTTATCACTTTATGCAGGTAGCAGGAACTGAGAGATACCTTCAAAAATCTGTATTTAGGTTTTGACAAGAGTATCTTCCACTGCACAACACACAGAGAATTCACCCTTGGGGGGACTGGATCTAATGAAATGTTTTATACCAGATAAAATCCACAGAGAAGGGACACTGCAGGAATTTTTTTCTGTCAAAACTTATCCCAAAACCTACTGCAGGAAACTGGAAAAGTCATTACTTTCCCCATTGCTAGGTGAAGTATCCCTGTTGATATTCCAGCAACAAATCTACCCATCTAATTAGAGAAAGTTAATTTAACCACCAGGTTTTTATGTGGTTTGAAGTTTCTGTAAGAAAAGTGTTTTGTTTATCTCAGATGGGTTGTTTTAAAATCAATTGAGGTCACAACATAAGAGCTGCTGCTGTAATCTGATAGATGAAACAGAGGAGGAAATTAAACACACATGCAAAACAAAAAGAGCTATTTTTTCTCTTCCTAGCAGCCCCTTCACTGCTTGTTGTGGGTTATTTTTATTTTTTTTTTGCTTACTTTTACCTTGTAAAACTTTCAGGTTCACTTGTTGCCAAGAGTGTTACTCTCTGGTTTGCTGCTTCAGCAGGCTCCTGTCAGATGTATGCATGTGTAGAATGAAATCATTTGTTGGTGTGGATCCCTCTTTTGCACAAAGCCATGAAGTCAGTGATTTGTTGGAATTGTCAGTGTGCTTATGGAGGAAAGGGCTGCATTGTTTCAGCCACTGCAAACTCCAGCACTCTGTCAGATGGAGCAAGGTAGGTGCATTCTCTATGCTAAATGGGTCTGGGAGCCTTTTGTCCAAGCCTGAGCATGCAGAAAGGGAGAGACACTGCTCCTAAGTCATCCCATCAAACACTGGGTTTCCTCTCAAAATGTATTTATTTATGGATCACAAAAAAAGGTAATTGCTGTGGTGATTTTTTGTTGTTTTTTTTTTCTGTGGTTGTTGCAATTGCATTTCACTCTTCTAGGGATTTTTAAGTACAGAAGCCTCACAAATAAAAACAAACCCACATCTTTGTGGTTATCTGGTGTTTATAATTATTTTAAAAAAAATGAAGAAAATAAATAATCATATGCTGAGAGAAAAATCTGATTTCTTGAGTACCAGAATGCCAAGTCCTGCAGAATACTGTTGGCTTCTAAAACCCTCACTCCCATCCATCCACACCACCAAGATTTTAGACTGAGTACAATTTCAGTCTCTGAAAATATTCTATCTTTCTTGGTAACAATTTTATAACCTTTTCTCTATGGTATTCTTTTTTTTTTTCATTATTCCCACCATTTGCTGAGCCTTTCCCAAGTTCCATAAGCTTTGCCCATTTGCTGTCTTGCCTCATAGCTGAAAATTTAAGCCAGAAACCAAACTATTAGTAATTAATCACCTAGGTTTAGGCTGCCCATTAGTGCACAACTTGAGTCACTCTTTACATCCAGCAAAGATGCTGAAGGGATGGAAAGGGATGGAAAGGGATGGAAAGGGATGGAAAGGGATATTTGGTGCCACTCCATCAGCTCCCAAGCAGCCCAGTGACTCCTGTGCTGGCACTGACACCCAGGCTGAGCAGGTAAATTAGGTTATGATGTGATTTTCACCACCACCATGTTTCTGTGGTCACATCACCTGTGAGCTACTGAGGAGTGATTTGCTTTCCATCCCTTCTTTTTTTCCTTCCTCTTTCTTTTACTTACTAAACTGCCTTTATCTTCACCTATGAGTTTCCTCAGTTCTGCTCTTCCCATTCTCTCCTCCCATCCCCCTGGGAGAGAGGCAGTGAGTGGCTGTGGTGCTTGGCTGCCAGCCACACAGCACAACAAGCAACTTGAAGAAGTACATCAGGAACTTGGAGAACAAGGGAAGCCACTAAGATAATGGAAGAGGCACATTTCATAATTACAAACCTTTTCTGGGTACTCAAAGTTCCAGCTGCTCCAGGGCAGGGGCAGACTGGGCAGGAGGGAAAAATGTTTCCCTGGAAGAGTGGCCAGGGCCTGGCCCAGGCTGCCCAGGGAGGGGGTTGAGCCCCCAGCCCTGGGGGTGTTTGGATGTGGGTTTGAGGGCCATGGTTTAGGGGTGAACACTGCAGAGCAGGGCTGCTGGTTGCACTGGATGATCCCAAGGGGCTTTTCCACCCTGAAGGATTCTCTGGAAGATCTCATATTGTTCATGGTTTGAAAACAAACTCCCTCTCCGTTTGTTTTTCTGGAAACACTTTTCAAGACATTTTTATTCCACTGCTGGAGCTCTTAAAAAAAAGAAAAAAAGGCAAAAGCTCCCGATATTTTCCAAGCTAGAGAAGAAACTACCTTGATGATGAGGGCTAGAGGCAGAGAAGGGAGACAGGGGTGGAGAGCACATTACCTTTCACTGTTCTTTTTACCACTGGATGAGCTGCTGGTGGATCCAGTGCGGTTGCGACTGCCTTTGGGATCTCCACAGCTCTCCCTCCGAGCTCCGGGGGACACGCGCTCAGCTGAGCTGGTTCTCTTAACAGTGCTAACAAAAAAAGGGGCAAGTTTTACAGTGGCACTTGGAAAAAAAAAAAAAAACAAACACATTTTCTCTATGCTCAGTGTCTCTAGGGAAAGGTATCGGGGGGAACTGGGAGCCTAGAAGTCACTGCAACTTGGGGCTGTTGATGGAGAGCCTGCAGAGTTTTGCTGAGGTGCTGGTGGAAGAGAGACAAACTCACTGCTTTTTCCTCTGGGAAGTGTTTGTGTCCCACTCAAAGTGAGGAATTGATTAGATTCCCCTCATCTCCTGGACAAAACTTAAGCCTTGCCTTCCTCTCCTGCTTCTCCACCATCCTCCCTGCCAAGGAAGCTCGTGTTGGATTTTCTGGCACCTCTCAGTCATCTCTCTCTGGTGGGAAATCATGAGCCAAAGCACGACTGAGTAAGTTCAGAGGAGCCCACTCAGAGCTTACACCTAATAGAAGAAAAATGATTGTGGTTTTCAGTCCAAAGCCCTTCTCCCTGGAGCAGTGCTTCCCAGCAGGAGGAGGAGCAGCTGAGGGTGAGCTGGGCACGAGTCACCCCCATGCCCACAGCTGAACTCAGTGCCAGGGTCTCCTCTCTCCTCACCCCACCCCTGGGCTGGTTTCTCCCCTCCAAAGAGCAGATCAGGAGTGTCCCAATGACCCCTCACCTCCCTGTCACAGCCCTGTAACTAACTGACCACCTTCAGCAGCCCCTCACCCTGGAACCATGGACTCCAGTGATCAAACTCACCCCCCTGGACCCACACCCCTCAGGGAAAACCCCACTTCTTTCTGCTCCTGCTCCTTCCAGTCCCAGCCTTATCCCAGTCTCACCCCCTTACCATCCCCAGTCAGCTTCCCCTTGACCCCCACACACCCCCAGGGATGCCCTGCTCATTCCAACCTCTCCATCAGCCCCTCAGAACCATCCCTACCCTGCTCTGTCTCACCTTGGGTGTGGTGTAAGAAAGAGATGCACTGGCTCTTCACAGCTAAAGGGAACTAGACTGGATTTCTGCCTGGGCAAAAAAATATTCAGCTTCACTCTACACTGCCATTGCTACACTGAAAAAAAAAAAAAAGCTGAAATGAGAATATTGGTTCTGCAGAGAGGACAGTGTGAGGTTACACACAGGCACAGAACTAAATGCACTCACAGGAGAATGAAAAAGGCAGTGGAAGGAAATGAATTCAGTCTTCATTTCTGGAATAAAAGGGTCTCCTGTGCTGTCCTAACATGAAACAAGTCACCTGAATGTCAAATGCATGGAAAAAAAACCCTCCCCTGTGAAAGAATACTGGTGACATTTAACTGGTCTCCCTGCATCTCAACAGCACCCAGGTTCAGATGATGCCAGTTAAAAAATAAAGCCTTCATACTGAAATTACTCCAGATAAAACAGCTTTATTAGCATGAGTTCTTCTACTACTTTATAGACAGTTCTGGCAAAAATATCCTCTCTGGGTGATTTAGCAGGATCAGATCTTTCTTTTGGCATCTTTTCCTGGTTAAGAAGAGGCAGTATCAGCCTACACTGAAATTAAATTAAGGAAATTAGCAAATTACATTAATGTTATCAAGAAAATGTATGTTACAGCAGCAATTTTAAACTAATTTTAACTTTGTGAGGGGGTGTTATTTTTATATTTATCAACATCCAAAACATGAACTGGTGGATAAAAAAGGAATGGGTAGGATTAAAGCTCAGAAGTATAATATTTTTCTTTCTGAATAATGAAGCCTCATATCAGTATAAAAACTACTTTTAGCACAAGACCAAAATCCTTTTAAACATTTTTTGGCTTCAGTCCATTACTGCTTCAACTAATTAGCAATGCTACCTTCTGACAAATTTCATTTTANGCTACACTGAAAAAAAAAAAAAAGCTGAAATGAGAATATTGGTTCTGCAGAGAGGACAGTGTGAGGTTACACACAGGCACAGAACTAAATGCACTCACAGGAGAATGAAAAAGGCAGTGGAAGGAAATGAATTCAGTCTTCATTTCTGGAATAAAAGGGTCTCCTGTGCTGTCCTAACATGAAACAAGTCACCTGAATGTCAAATGCATGGAAAAAAAACCCTCCCCTGTGAAAGAATACTGGTGACATTTAACTGGTCTCCCTGCATCTCAACAGCACCCAGGTTCAGATGATGCCAGTTAAAAAATAAAGCCTTCATACTGAAATTACTCCAGATAAAACAGCTTTATTAGCATGAGTTCTTCTACTACTTTATAGACAGTTCTGGCAAAAATATCCTCTCTGGGTGATTTAGCAGGATCAGATCTTTCTTTTGGCATCTTTTCCTGGTTAAGAAGAGGCAGTATCAGCCTACACTGAAATTAAATTAAGGAAATTAGCAAATTACATTAATGTTATCAAGAAAATGTATGTTACAGCAGCAATTTTAAACTAATTTTAACTTTGTGAGGGGGTGTTATTTTTATATTTATCAACATCCAAAACATGAACTGGTGGATAAAAAAGGAATGGGTAGGATTAAAGCTCAGAAGTATAATATTTTTCTTTCTGAATAATGAAGCCTCATATCAGTATAAAAACTACTTTTAGCACAAGACCAAAATCCTTTTAAACATTTTTTGGCTTCAGTCCATTACTGCTTCAACTAATTAGCAATGCTACCTTCTGACAAATTTCATTTTAAACTTTGAACAACAGCAACAAAAGCCCAGTGAGGAGTATTAGCAGGTGGTGGGAAAAGAGGATTATAACTCCATTAGATTAACTGTGTTTTGGCACATACACTTATGGGCAGCCACAGTGTAAAATACCAGTCATGATACCCAAGGCTACAGTGGGCACACTGGGACCTCAGCAGGAATGGAAAACAACAGAAAATATTTCATTTACAGCTTGCTAAGAGTGGATTCCA
>VYZU01030531.1:1692-24984 GCA_013401355.1 Ceyx cyanopectus | reverse complement strand
AAAAAAAAAAAAACAAACACATTTTCTCTATGCTCAGTGTCTCTAGGGAAAGGTATCGGGGGGAACTGGGAGCCTAGAAGTCACTGCAACTTGGGGCTGTTGATGGAGAGCCTGCAGAGTTTTGCTGAGGTGCTGGTGGAAGAGAGACAAACTCACTGCTTTTTCCTCTGGGAAGTGTTTGTGTCCCACTCAAAGTGAGGAATTGATTAGATTCCCCTCATCTCCTGGACAAAACTTAAGCCTTGCCTTCCTCTCCTGCTTCTCCACCATCCTCCCTGCCAAGGAAGCTCGTGTTGGATTTTCTGGCACCTCTCAGTCATCTCTCTCTGGTGGGAAATCATGAGCCAAAGCACGACTGAGTAAGTTCAGAGGAGCCCACTCAGAGCTTACACCTAATAGAAGAAAAATGATTGTGGTTTTCAGTCCAAAGCCCTTCTCCCTGGAGCAGTGCTTCCCAGCAGGAGGAGGAGCAGCTGAGGGTGAGCTGGGCACGAGTCACCCCCATGCCCACAGCTGAACTCAGTGCCAGGGTCTCCTCTCTCCTCACCCCACCCCTGGGCTGGTTTCTCCCCTCCAAAGAGCAGATCAGGAGTGTCCCAATGACCCCTCACCTCCCTGTCACAGCCCTGTAACTAACTGACCACCTTCAGCAGCCCCTCACCCTGGAACCATGGACTCCAGTGATCAAACTCACCCCCCTGGACCCACACCCCTCAGGGAAAACCCCACTTCTTTCTGCTCCTGCTCCTTCCAGTCCCAGCCTTATCCCAGTCTCACCCCCTTACCATCCCCAGTCAGCTTCCCCTTGACCCCCACACACCCCCAGGGATGCCCTGCTCATTCCAACCTCTCCATCAGCCCCTCAGAACCATCCCTACCCTGCTCTGTCTCACCTTGGGTGTGGTGTAAGAAAGAGATGCACTGGCTCTTCACAGCTAAAGGGAACTAGACTGGATTTCTGCCTGGGCAAAAAAATATTCAGCTTCACTCTACACTGCCATTGCTACACTGAAAAAAAAAAAAAAGCTGAAATGAGAATATTGGTTCTGCAGAGAGGACAGTGTGAGGTTACACACAGGCACAGAACTAAATGCACTCACAGGAGAATGAAAAAGGCAGTGGAAGGAAATGAATTCAGTCTTCATTTCTGGAATAAAAGGGTCTCCTGTGCTGTCCTAACATGAAACAAGTCACCTGAATGTCAAATGCATGGAAAAAAAACCCTCCCCTGTGAAAGAATACTGGTGACATTTAACTGGTCTCCCTGCATCTCAACAGCACCCAGGTTCAGATGATGCCAGTTAAAAAATAAAGCCTTCATACTGAAATTACTCCAGATAAAACAGCTTTATTAGCATGAGTTCTTCTACTACTTTATAGACAGTTCTGGCAAAAATATCCTCTCTGGGTGATTTAGCAGGATCAGATCTTTCTTTTGGCATCTTTTCCTGGTTAAGAAGAGGCAGTATCAGCCTACACTGAAATTAAATTAAGGAAATTAGCAAATTACATTAATGTTATCAAGAAAATGTATGTTACAGCAGCAATTTTAAACTAATTTTAACTTTGTGAGGGGGTGTTATTTTTATATTTATCAACATCCAAAACATGAACTGGTGGATAAAAAAGGAATGGGTAGGATTAAAGCTCAGAAGTATAATATTTTTCTTTCTGAATAATGAAGCCTCATATCAGTATAAAAACTACTTTTAGCACAAGACCAAAATCCTTTTAAACATTTTTTGGCTTCAGTCCATTACTGCTTCAACTAATTAGCAATGCTACCTTCTGACAAATTTCATTTTAAACTTTGAACAACAGCAACAAAAGCCCAGTGAGGAGTATTAGCAGGTGGTGGGAAAAGAGGATTATAACTCCATTAGATTAACTGTGTTTTGGCACATACACTTATGGGCAGCCACAGTGTAAAATACCAGTCATGATACCCAAGGCTACAGTGGGCACACTGGGACCTCAGCAGGAATGGAAAACAACAGAAAATATTTCATTTACAGCTTGCTAAGAGTGGATTCCAGGATTTGGCTTCCACATTAGTGATCCAAAGAGAGAAATTTGCATTATTGAGAAGGATAACATTTAATTAACACCATTTTTAACTAGTTTAAGACAGCCTGATGCAACACAAATTGGATGTTAACGTGAGATAATGCAGGTAGCATTCCAGAAATTCTGATTATTTCAGTTTTGCAATGTATTTAACCATGATGAGAGTGTTTATAACAGGTTAAAAATGGGAATAAGTGCAGTTCTACCAGGTTAGCCTACATGGTGTTAACACAGCCACTTTCTAGGGGTGGAACCAAAACAGAAAGGACAAAAAAAAAAAGAGCTTGAACACTACAAAGCTATTAAGGATCCCTCACCTTAGAGCAGGCTTTTTCAGTTTGCATGCATTGAGAAGATTCACAGACCTGCTTAATCCAGATTGAGAGGTGCATGAACAAAGCAGAACAACAAGTGAATGCAACAAGAAAATGCAGAAACAAGACATTTCACCCCCAAATTCCACCAAGAGACACCACTGCATGCTTTTGGAGACATGAAACCACGTGCAGAACACCACAGTGCTGCTGGACTCAGATGGTTGAGCATTTCAAAGCAGAGGTTTGAGAACAGCAATGCCTCTCTGAGTGACAAAAGCTCCAGTGCAATGACAGCTTGTCAAGCAACTCAAAAAATAGAGAGGCAATCTGAAACCAGACAGATGATCCAGCTGGAAGACAAAGACTATTAAAAAAGCAACAATAGAGAGAGGAAAATAAATCCTTGTGTGTACATACACAGAGCACAGCATTGCATGAAGGTTTCAGGTGGCTGCACTACTGAGTTTTGCAGAATAAATCCCAGTATAATTAAAGAACAACCCTTAATCACCTTGTTTTTACAAAAATAAAAGCTTTTAAGAGCACAACTAGTCCAAGTGAGATGTGCATGTTATGAAACTTGCCTTTCTCACCATCATTTCAATCAATTAGAATCAATTCAGGAGTCACATATGACTCTAATTCCATCATGCCTTTGAGCCACATGCACTAATGACTCTGTCACAGCTACACTGAAGGGGCATCATAGTTTTGCCTAGCTACCCACATATAGAGGGAATTATTATTTGATATTCTGATCATTCTCTCTGAAAGCCAAGCATTAAAGGTTGGGATGTGTGTGTACCAGTCACCAACCCTCCCTGCCCCCAGCCCAGAGCACAGAACCCTTCCAGGCGACTGAACAATTTCCTAGGGGCCATGTGTTTAGAGTTTGGAAGAACAGGAATTTATCATATTAAAGTATTTCATTCTCCCTGCAAACAAAGAGCTTGATGTTTTCTTTGTCCCAGCTTCTTCCTTTTGATCTCCATTGTTGGAGTTTTGCACCATTGTAATACTTTGCAATCTGCTGGGGAGGAAGAATGACTGATTGTCTCCTTTTGAAAGGCAAAGTATGTGGCAGCCTGCAGCTTGCAGCAGCATCCCTACTGGGAAAGGTACTGGCTGCATTCTCCTCCTGGGTTTTGGGGGGGGTTTTTTCCCTTTTTCCCCCTCAATTCTTGGAAACAAAGCTATCCCAGATGAGTCACAAAACCCTGGATTTGACTAGGGAACACAAAACGTTGCTACTGTGCCCTGGCCACATTCCAGAGGCAAATTCAGTGTTAAGCAGCAAAATTCAGCCACACTGCATGCAAAAGGAAGAGTGCAGGGGAAGGGGCTGCTCATGATGCACTGAAATCTTCCTCTGAAAGGCTATTTCCAGTAATTATTCTAAGCACAAAGTTCAGAATAAAAATATGGAAGCATCAAACAGCTGCCACTCTAAACAACTGGAACACTTCTACAGCATAAAAGTAGGAAATACATTCAATTTCAAACCCAATCCCCTTCATTATGGCAAAGATCAGTTGGAAAATCATGCTTATTCCTGATTATCTGTGTCAGTAGATGATCCAGCCCAGCCCAACATCACTCCAGCTCTGCTTTAGCTGGCTTGCTGCTGGCAAGACACCCTTCCACTGGGGCCAGACTGGTGTTTTTGGTCCCAGCATCACCATCTTCCATGGTATCACCACCATACACTTGAACAATCCAATCAGCCTGTGTTTGGAGTTGGTGTTTTTGGCTCTGTTCAGGTTGTTTCTTCCTTACCTTGGATCATTTGGTACTGGCTGGTGGGAGATCTGGATGCTGGAGGGGGGTTTGGTGCCCTCAGTTCTAATTGAAGCCAGAGTCAGCTGAGGTTGCTCAACACTTGGCAAGATCTGGATCTAATTATCACATAACAACCTCCTGATAGCCAGAGATCCAGGCTTTACAGATGGAAAACCAATATGCATAGAGGTGACATGATTTGCATAAGGTCATGGAGAGACTGTGTGGCAGAACTCAAATAAAAACCTCCTACTTCCAACCCTTTCAGCCTCCAGCCTTTTTGATTACCTCCAATTTTCCAGCCCTGCCAGAAGAAGAAGTCATTTCCATTTCAAATATGAAATGGGGGAATCAGAAAATGGGAGTGAACTCTGAACCACATCTCCTTGGGAATCCAGCAAGGCAGCTGAAGCTGCAGGTTGCAGTGAGTGAAGCAACCCCCTGGAACACAGCTATTGTATTTACAGCAGTAAATTGGATTGTATTTACAGCAGCAAATACAGCTTTTTCTAAGCAGTGGAATGTAAAGGATGTCCCCACGGAGATGATTTGCATGGATTTACATAAATATGCACAGGACAGCCTGGTGTCAGTTCCATTGGACACCCTACACATCCCAGCCCAAAGAGGGGATCAGAAAAAGGAGGAATCAGGAGTTATTGGTTTGAAATTCCCCTTTTCTGAAGGCTGCTCAGGGAAACATTTAGGAAGGGCTCTGTTCATCTGGATGGTTGCCTCTCTTGTATATAAAAATTAAAGATTATCTTCTCTGCTGCAGGAATCCCAGCAGATAGCTGCAAATCCCAGCAGGAGAACAAAGGTTCAGAAGATGACTTGGGAAAAAATAAAAAGAAATTTTTTAAAATAACCTCTCTTTTTTTTTTTGTTTTGTTTTAAAATATCACTTTTCAAATTTTACCTTCTTCATATTTTGAAAAAGTTGGGTTTTTCCAGTTCTGCACCTATGTTCTATAAGTAAACTCCTTAAAGTATCCAAGCAAAAGTTAAGTTTTTTAAAATCCTATAAACAATACTGTTATCTAGGTGCCCCTGCTCTGGCAGGGGGGTTGGACTAGATGATCTTCTGGGTCCCTTCCAACCCCTGACATCCTAGGATTCTATTTAGACAACTATACATACCACTTACCATATTTTGGACTGAATAATTCCTACACTCCAAAGTAGCAGGAGTTTTGGGATTAGTTTTTATGAAAAGAATACTACACTACATACATATATATATATATGTATATATATATATATATTTCTGCTCCTGCTTGAGCTGTTCTGCCATTGCACATGAGGGTTCCAGGATGGTTTTCAGTGAGCAAAAGCCACCAAGGGTGACAGAGTGATCTGTAAGGCCAGCAAAACTCCACAGACTGTGTGCTTTTTACTGGTGGCTAAAAGACTCCTTTGCATGTCATGTTGTGCAACAGCACAGCACAAATGCTTTCTTCTCTCATGCTAGACTGCAGTGGCAAGAAAATCACACAAGGCAGTAGACCAAGCATTGTGCATTCATTCCATATGGTAATAACCTTAATACTAATTAAAACAAATAAGCCTCAAGCCTCTTAGAATGAAATCCATCTCTCCTTTGCTTTCCAAACTAAATATTTACCCTATTGCTTTGCAAGTGAGAAAAAGCAGGTGTCTAAGAAACTGAAAAGAGGGAGACAGCCCATATTTTCAGCTTCACCAAACCAAGGTTTCCAGGTTCATACCTTTTTGCTGCTGGTGATACAGTTTCCTTTCTGGTTCCAGATGGGGAAGGTAAAGAGCCACTTGGTTTCTTTGGTAACACAGTTCCATTATTCACTGTAGTCCTTAAAGGCAGGGTTTGTACCAGTGGTCTTGCTGTAAAACAAGCAGAAGATGAAATAATTGTCTTAATTTGCTTTGGGTTTTTTTGTCTTCAGAAAAACAATGCTAAAATACATTAAAGTACCCATGTTATATGTCATTTTTGATTCAATATTGCCAAATCCACCATAGATGAAGGTTTTAACAAGGAGGAATTTTACTACTAATAATCAGAATACTATAAGAATTTCTAGTCTGATTATTAGTAATAATCCCACCAAGCAAATTCTCTGCTTAAGCACTCAATTCTACATCTCTCATCTGGAAAACTCTGTCACAGCTCAAGGAGCTCACTGCTAAAAAGCTGGTAATTGCCACCAAAACCAATCCTCTCTTGCCCCCCTGGATGGTGTTGGGGCAAGTGACAGATTGTTGTCAGATTTCTAGCCAGAAATTCCTGNGTTCTAATTGAAGCCAGAGTCAGCTGAGGTTGCTCAACACTTGGCAAGATCTGGATCTAATTATCACATAACAACCTCCTGATAGCCAGAGATCCAGGCTTTACAGATGGAAAACCAATATGCATAGAGGTGACATGATTTGCATAAGGTCATGGAGAGACTGTGTGGCAGAACTCAAATAAAAACCTCCTACTTCCAACCCTTTCAGCCTCCAGCCTTTTTGATTACCTCCAATTTTCCAGCCCTGCCAGAAGAAGAAGTCATTTCCATTTCAAATATGAAATGGGGGAATCAGAAAATGGGAGTGAACTCTGAACCACATCTCCTTGGGAATCCAGCAAGGCAGCTGAAGCTGCAGGTTGCAGTGAGTGAAGCAACCCCCTGGAACACAGCTATTGTATTTACAGCAGTAAATTGGATTGTATTTACAGCAGCAAATACAGCTTTTTCTAAGCAGTGGAATGTAAAGGATGTCCCCACGGAGATGATTTGCATGGATTTACATAAATATGCACAGGACAGCCTGGTGTCAGTTCCATTGGACACCCTACACATCCCAGCCCAAAGAGGGGATCAGAAAAAGGAGGAATCAGGAGTTATTGGTTTGAAATTCCCCTTTTCTGAAGGCTGCTCAGGGAAACATTTAGGAAGGGCTCTGTTCATCTGGATGGTTGCCTCTCTTGTATATAAAAATTAAAGATTATCTTCTCTGCTGCAGGAATCCCAGCAGATAGCTGCAAATCCCAGCAGGAGAACAAAGGTTCAGAAGATGACTTGGGAAAAAATAAAAAGAAATTTTTTAAAATAACCTCTCTTTTTTTTTTTGTTTTGTTTTAAAATATCACTTTTCAAATTTTACCTTCTTCATATTTTGAAAAAGTTGGGTTTTTCCAGTTCTGCACCTATGTTCTATAAGTAAACTCCTTAAAGTATCCAAGCAAAAGTTAAGTTTTTTAAAATCCTATAAACAATACTGTTATCTAGGTGCCCCTGCTCTGGCAGGGGGGTTGGACTAGATGATCTTCTGGGTCCCTTCCAACCCCTGACATCCTAGGATTCTATTTAGACAACTATACATACCACTTACCATATTTTGGACTGAATAATTCCTACACTCCAAAGTAGCAGGAGTTTTGGGATTAGTTTTTATGAAAAGAATACTACACTACATACATATATATATATATGTATATATATATATATATATTTCTGCTCCTGCTTGAGCTGTTCTGCCATTGCACATGAGGGTTCCAGGATGGTTTTCAGTGAGCAAAAGCCACCAAGGGTGACAGAGTGATCTGTAAGGCCAGCAAAACTCCACAGACTGTGTGCTTTTTACTGGTGGCTAAAAGACTCCTTTGCATGTCATGTTGTGCAACAGCACAGCACAAATGCTTTCTTCTCTCATGCTAGACTGCAGTGGCAAGAAAATCACACAAGGCAGTAGACCAAGCATTGTGCATTCATTCCATATGGTAATAACCTTAATACTAATTAAAACAAATAAGCCTCAAGCCTCTTAGAATGAAATCCATCTCTCCTTTGCTTTCCAAACTAAATATTTACCCTATTGCTTTGCAAGTGAGAAAAAGCAGGTGTCTAAGAAACTGAAAAGAGGGAGACAGCCCATATTTTCAGCTTCACCAAACCAAGGTTTCCAGGTTCATACCTTTTTGCTGCTGGTGATACAGTTTCCTTTCTGGTTCCAGATGGGGAAGGTAAAGAGCCACTTGGTTTCTTTGGTAACACAGTTCCATTATTCACTGTAGTCCTTAAAGGCAGGGTTTGTACCAGTGGTCTTGCTGTAAAACAAGCAGAAGATGAAATAATTGTCTTAATTTGCTTTGGGTTTTTTTGTCTTCAGAAAAACAATGCTAAAATACATTAAAGTACCCATGTTATATGTCATTTTTGATTCAATATTGCCAAATCCACCATAGATGAAGGTTTTAACAAGGAGGAATTTTACTACTAATAATCAGAATACTATAAGAATTTCTAGTCTGATTATTAGTAATAATCCCACCAAGCAAATTCTCTGCTTAAGCACTCAATTCTACATCTCTCATCTGGAAAACTCTGTCACAGCTCAAGGAGCTCACTGCTAAAAAGCTGGTAATTGCCACCCAAACTAATCCTCTCGCCCACCTGGATGGTGTTCAGGCAAGTGACAGATTGTTGTCAGATTTCTAGCCAGAAATTCCTGCTCTTCACCCCTCAGTGCTCTTGAGGATTTCCACAGGTGAAGGATCTATTAAGAAATCCTTATTCCCAAAAAAAAAATCTTCTTTCAAAAACTTATGTTTCCCAGGAGGGAATTTTTCCCTTTAGACAGAAAAAGTGATTGAAGAACAGTGGGCTTAATGACTTTATCCACCTATGTTCTGACCAAACACTGGCTCAAATAAAGAATATACATGTCCTGTTTGTAATTACTACTGGAATCATGGAAAAGTCCCATTGGAGCATGTTAGAAATTAGTGGCAAAAACAAAACTGCAAGCAGTGAGTACAAACATGAGAGCTACAGTGAACCTGCAAAATACACAAACATGATTAGTCCTCTGCAGAGCAGGGGAAGAAAGCTGGAAATGTGACAGAACTCTATCACAAGCCAGCTTTGTAAAGATGCCAAGAGCCTCTGGGTACAGAAAAACAACACCTGAGGGAAGGCAGGAGCTGCAAAGCACTGAGAACACTGGAGAAAACTGCACTGCCCTTGAAGAGGATGGCAGGGAGAATACCTGTGAAATCCTCTTTGAGGATAAATACTCTAAAAAGCTAAACTGAAACATGAACAAACAGAGCCCTCAGTGATAGTATAACATCTTCCTGCAGTATTGATTTGGAATCCTGGAATCATTCAGGCTGGAAAAGCCCCTTGGGATCATCCATCCAACCATCAGCCCTGCTCTGCAGAGTTCACCCCTAAACCATGGCCCTCAGACCACATCCAACTTGTTCACTTGATGTTTTCATCTGCTGAATAAGGCTACTTGGGAATGCAAATTTCAGGACAAATTTTGCCTTGAAGCTTTATCAGAATCTACACTTAATTGTTATGTCTTCAGCATTTCTTCAGAGAAATTGAGAAAGCAATCCCTAAGAAAATGTTGAAGGAATGGGATTTATTTGGCTTAGAAGACTGAAGGATGACATGAAAACAAATCAACAAAGAAGGTATTCCATCTGAGAGACACTGCAGAAGATGGATAGGGTGAGACAGGATTTTTTTTATCAGGCATAGGAAGAGCAAAGGCTCTTTGATTTTATGGGAAGCTTTAAGGAAAGGCTAAACAAGACTTAAATTAATCCATTGTGCCCTGGCTTCAAGGATCTATTTTAACAGATTGATGCCATCTTTGCTTACACAAAACACCTACAATTTACTGTATTTAGCTTTTCATGCCTCTATTTTATTTATTTTTTTATTAAGGGATTCAAATATGATGATCCTATCTATTTCTACAGTAGAATTCTTCCAAATCAAATTCTTCTAAATTAAATCCTTCCTACAGTTTCCTGCTGGATGCTCTACTGCTTGTTCCTTGACTAATTGCTGCAATGCTCTATTTAATCTATTTAATCTATTAAAACTGATTCCATTGCACACCACAGAATCACAGAGAGCTGCAGCTGAGCAGCTGTGGACTTGTTTCCTGACAAGATTTTCACAGCTCACGAAACTTTAATGACACTTGGAGATCACAAATTAGAACAATTAAAGTTAAATAATTGATTTTTTTTTCCTAAATGATTTTTTTTCCCTTTCTTACAGTTATATAAAGAAATGTTAAGAAAATTATATATATACAGTTATATAGATAAAGTTATATAAAGAAATGCCTATTAAAAAGCAGCTGGAGTCTGTTTCCTAACCTTAAGAAATCAAAACTAGCAGCCTCCAGGAATAAATCCCCCAACTTTCAGCAGAGGTTCTGTTTCAAATCCAGAACCTACCCTTTTGTAACTAGAGATTTAAAAGTTGTTGCCCTACAGTCAGCAAGTGTAGAAAACAACACAAAACTCTTGCAGGGCACACAGAAAAACTATTTATTATTCCATGAATCCACTATTTACTCTGGAGCTGTTCAGTTTTATTTACAACAGGCTAGTTCACACCAGTGGTAACTGACATAACAGTCAAACAACCCCAACCATGTCACTGCTGTTAGAAGTCAGTAAGTCAAACACATCAGGGTTATTGTTTTGTCAGTAAAGTTGATTTTGGAAGGTCTGTTGCTTCAAGGTCTTACCTGTGGTAGCAGGACTGACATGTTTATCAGCCTCAGCAGCAGCTTTTTTAATCACACTCTGATCTATGGATTAATAGGGCTGTTAAGTTTACAAACAAACCAAGAATTGCAAAAGGAAAGAACAACAACCCCGAGTCAAACAAAGGCAGGAAGCCATCCTGAACTCCACCAAGTTCATCCTGAACTCCACCAAGTACTTCAACTAAATAAAGAAAAGGGGGAAAAAAATAAATCCCAAACAAAAAAACCCAAAGAAGATCAGAGAAGGAGCTGCAGGGATGGACAAGCAGCTCACTTGGGGTCTAGAACAAGGACACAGAAAACAAGCTCGAGCTTTTTTCCAGCATAGGCCCCAAAGCCTGAAACTTGCCAACTTGAAATGTTTTAAATGTGAAATACACAGAAATATGTCTTCTGTCCCCTGAAGATTCTTGTTCCAGACTTTAAACAGCACATGGAGGATCCTGGTTTCCCAAAGGCACAAATATTCCTGGCACACAGATGCTTTCAGTCCTGATCTANTTTTGGAAGGTCTGTTGCTTCAAGGTCTTACCTGTGGTAGCAGGACTGACATGTTTATCAGCCTCAGCAGCAGCTTTTTTAATCACACTCTGATCTATGGATTAATAGGGCTGTTAAGTTTACAAACAAACCAAGAATTGCAAAAGGAAAGAACAACAACCCCGAGTCAAACAAAGGCAGGAAGCCATCCTGAACTCCACCAAGTTCATCCTGAACTCCACCAAGTACTTCAACTAAATAAAGAAAAGGGGGAAAAAAATAAATCCCAAACAAAAAAACCCAAAGAAGATCAGAGAAGGAGCTGCAGGGATGGACAAGCAGCTCACTTGGGGTCTAGAACAAGGACACAGAAAACAAGCTCGAGCTTTTTTCCAGCATAGGCCCCAAAGCCTGAAACTTGCCAACTTGAAATGTTTTAAATGTGAAATACACAGAAATATGTCTTCTGTCCCCTGAAGATTCTTGTTCCAGACTTTAAACAGCACATGGAGGATCCTGGTTTCCCAAAGGCACAAATATTCCTGGCACACAGATGCTTTCAGTCCTGATCTACTTCACCACAGATGAAATGAGAGCAGCAGGCCAAGGGGTAGAATTGTGCCCATGGCTTAGCAAACCCCAATCCTAACACTCTCCAGCAGAATGCCAAAGTTAAAATTGGGAAATTCAACTTCATTTTATGCCAGGTAATTGCAGGGAATTTGTTATAAAGTTGTTGTGCCTTCTACAGAAAAAAAAAACCAGACGTGTGAAATGTTTCCCATTGAACTGCAAGGAACAAACCATCAGGATGCTTCAGATTCTGTTTCATGTTATACAATATATTTAATGAAGCTGACCATACACTAATGAGACAACTAATATACAGTAAAATTGAAGTTCTTTACATAAATTGCAATATTTCCAGAAATTAGGTGGATTCACTGTGCAATTTTCAGGGCTCATTTCAGTCATTTGAAATGGATTTATGAAGTCCTCCATGTTCACTATCACCATAAAACTTCTTGCACTGTCACTTCCCACACATTTAGAAGTATCCATGTTATATACACATTAAAAAACAAACAAACAAAAAAACCCAAAGCCAAAAAACAGCCACAGAAAGCAGATGGACAGGCCTGCAGCAGCTTTTCTTCTCTGTACATTGAACTATGGCTTTAATGATCTGCCATGACCAAGAAAACACCTCCTGATTTAGATTTCAACTCTTGCTCACAGAATCCATCAAAATCTAGTCAGGATTTTGGTAAATAAAGCAAGCAGGCAAGAAGAACCAATGTGGTTACAACTCAGTAATCATTACTCAACTTTCTTTCCTCCAAGCATCAGATAATATCTATTTAACAAGCAACATAAAGCCTCTTAATCCCCTGTATAACCAGATTTGGTGGAACATTTTATCACAGTGGAGGCTATCTTTAGTAACATTTAACATATTTTAGTGGTTTGGTTTTGTTTTTCAATCAGACAGGACAAAATGAGACTACTACAGAAAGGGAAGAGAACAGGAAAACAAGATCACACACATTTACTGCATATTCTGACAACCAGCATCTTGATCTGGCTCTGTAATTCTGCCACTTTCTCCCTTCCTCACCTCCAGACACAAAACATGACACCTCAGTTCAGGAAATTAAGTAGTTCCTTACCTATTCTGTTAAATCAACACCTACAAGTGCTTGTTGGAAAGTCACAAATAATGAGATGAAAGGATGTGAAATAAGTTTTTCATTTATATTCATGCATATCAGGAGCCCAAAAGAAACAATTTCTTCATTTAGAGAAAGGAGAGCCTGTCAAGTCAGCCATACACTCTCTCCACATCTGGGCTGCCACCACTTTTACTCCTAAAACTACCCCAAAATGCTTCAGGCATTTCTGGTGAGCTGCAGACAGACATTCTCCCAGGCTTTTGCTGCCTATATCAAACCACCTGGGTTCTAAACCTTTCCTACTGTGAAGCTCTGGATGTTCAACTCCATCTTTTTGTGCACAGACAAGCCTGTTCTTGCACAGGCTGCAGCACATGGGTGCAGCACAGCACATTTCTGTCACACCTCTCACCTCACTGGCTCTGGATCTGCTGCTCTGGAACAGGGCCAGGCACCAGCCACTGCTCTCCCTTTCCTCTGGAGCTCAGCAGCTGGCATTGCACCATCTCTGCAGTCATGGTCCCTGGGATTGCACCATCTCCTCAGTCATGGCACCTCTGTGCTTCCTCAGAACTCTATGTCTACATCACCCTAAGACACTTGGTAATTAAATATTTCACTTGCATTTAGTTACTTTTTTATTTTAAAGAAAAAGGATATTGGGAGTTTCACCCAGATATCAAGGTATTGGGAGTTTTACCCATAGAAGACACATCTCCTGAAGAGTCTAGAAACTAATCTTGATCAAAACTCTGGAAGTGGTAGCCATGATTAAATGGAGATAAGCACTAAGAAAGTGGATTAAGCACTAAGAATATGCAAATACTTTGGTGGTTCTTGGGAACTGGGGAAGGCTAGAGGTTTAACCACTTGATTTTTTAGATCTTTTGACCAGCTGAAATTTGAAATGTAATTTATTTTACATTTAATGTAATTTCAAATGTAATTTATTTTACATTTAATGTCATTTCAAACGTAATTTTTGACTGATCTGTCAATTTTCAAAGCTCTAAAGAAGAACCTGTTTTAACACCTACAAACCACCCCTGGTGTTGCACTGCCTATTTGATTTAGGGAGATCTGAAATGCAAACCTTTGGTAGGTCCCTTCTTGTTCTGCATGGCCTGCTGTTCCTCTGTGATGTTCAGGCGTCGAACCACATCAGCCAGGGCAGATTTGAGCAGCTGGATGTCATCCTCCTGCATCTGGACACGTTGCTCCAGGGAGGCAATACGGTCTGTCACCTCCATGCTGCTGGCAGCAGAGGCACTGTCATCTGAGGGAAACAGCAGAAAAAAACCCAAAGATGCCTTATCAACAAGGTATAGCAGTCAAGGAACAACTTACATCACTGGCTGCAGGGAAAAAACAAGGTTGTTCTCACATTTGGTAACCCCTTGAGGAAGGAAGTTTTTGTATCACCAAAAGAAGGGGTGAAAATAAGAGCAATAATTCCATTGCAGATGTGATGATGAGCTTGGCTCCAGGGTTACTTATTGGCAGTTGTGCCCCACTATCAATCATCTGCATGTCTGGACCAGAGGGATCAACCATCACTGCTCCTCTCAACACATGGCAGGCACTGAGGTGGAGATCTGTATTTCTGATAAGCCACACTGCCTTTTTCTTTTGCACAGATCACATCTCCATAAGCCACAGATAGGCTGACACTCTTCCAGACTGGAGAGCAGCTATTAACCCCATCTGCTAACTCCTAATTCATCCCAGCAGCTTGCTGAGAACGTTGCCTCTGACTGAAATAGAAACACTAAATAAATGCAGAATTACTCAGGCATTGTGCTCTCAGCCTGGGATTTCTTAAAGGGCTCATTACTTTGTAGAGAATTCACCCATTATTTGGAAATAACCCACAGAAGCCTAAAGCATGCAGCTCCCTGATGAGGGCTACATATTCTTTCCATCCAAAACTAAGAATATTTTTTCTAAATGAGTGCTTTGTTCCATTGCAGTTCCTATCACATAAAAACACTGAACTTCTTACAATATGAAGTCAGGAAACATAAGAAGGGAGACAAAAGCAATGCCTAAGATGTCAAAGTCAGTATCTGTTAGGGAAAAAAAAGATGTAACTTTTAGTGAGAATTGTAAGGTTTTATTTAACTAGGTGGAGTTGAAACCTAGGAAGAAAAAAAGTTGGGTATTAATATACAGGATCATTTTAAGTAATATTAGTCAAGTGATAATTGGATTTTACCTTTCATTTGAAGACTTAAGTTATAGTTCAGAAAATATTTTACCTTTCATTTAAAGACTTAATAAGTTATAATTCAGAAAAAAATGGATATATAGTACTAGCCACAATTATAATTTCTTTGTACCTCATTCCACATATTTCTTCTGTTAAAGCCAATCTCTTTGGGACTAAGCTGGCATTTGTTTTCATTTCTTGTGTATTTAATTCTCTGCCATCCCAGACCAGAATTTTCCGTATTTCTTTTGTACAAAAATGAAAGTTAATAGCTTTGCTTAATAATAACTGGCATTGAATTTTCAAACCAAGTGTTACACAGGAAAACAGCATCTTCTGAGTGCATTGAAAAACTCAGTAACATCCAGCCCAACACTGACAGGCCATAAATAGCTACAGGTCTCAGCTGCTTGTTCATTCTGCTCCAGGATTTCCAGAGCACGTTGACACTCTCATCATTAGGATGTTATTTGGCTGAGCACAGAAGCATCCAGCTTTGAACAAACAGAACTCAGGTTGCTGGAAATGCTGGAAAACCCTCCCCAGAGGAAATCTTTGCAGAGGTGGGGTGTTCAGAGCCAACCTGCTGCAGGTGGGGAGTGAATCCCCCCAAGCCAGCCCAGCTGGCAGCAGGATGAGCTGCCTGCAGAACTTAACCTTTCCTTGTAGCAACAAAAAGGGCCCAGGCTGCTCTGATGACTTTACACTTGAACTCAGCTGGAAATAACATGGATTAGCATAGTGGACAATAGGCAACCCAATCAAAAGCTTGATTTAAGCAATACAAGGCAAATCCCAACCTCAGCCATCCTGCCCAGCTCAGTCCCCCGGGCTGGCCTTTTCTTCTGGGTTCAGTCAGCAAGAAACAGGCAGTGCCCAGATCCAGGGCAAAGAATGGAAGGCAGGGAGGAGTCCAAATGAGCTCACTCTCCTCAGGAAAGAAAAGGTCCTCATTAAACTATCCATTTCACTCCTTTTTCAGTGTGTAGAAACAGCAGTTTTGCTCCAAGGTGAATCTTCAAGCAGTGAATCAGTGGCAGTGGTTTATTTACAGACCTAGAAGAGATAACTTCCCCAGTTCTCCAATAATAACTATTCACTGAACTCATGAGTCACTAAATCACTGCCTCAAACATCTACATCTACACCTTCAATGCCCACAGTTAGATAAACCACAAAGGTATCCACTCAAATCCCTGAATTTTCACTGTAATACAGATCTCTGGGGAAACCTGGAGAGTCATTTGCCATTTCTGCTTTGCTGGGATTCTGCAGGTTTCAAAGAGAAAGCAGCAAAAAAAAAAAAAAGAATATTTAAATGTTCCAACCAGCTAATCCATGATCTCATAGATTGGAAAGATTTCTCGTAGCAAACTACAAAACAATAACCAAGTCAGATGATTTATCTGCTTCCAGAGCCTCTTGCAGCTTTTTGCAGCTATTTATTACTTGAATTTAGCCAAATGTGAAGAAACATCTGAAGCAAAGCCAAGAGCAGGACATGTATGGGGTGTGCAAGGATGACTTCAGGATTATTTCACTGCAAAATGACATCTCTGCACTGTTAGAAGCATCCCTGCAAGTACCCAGGAGGAGGTTGGAAGGAGGCAGGAGCAGCCTCTCCTCCCTGGTGATGGGTGACAGGAGCAGAGGGGAGCTTTGGGCTGGATATTAGGAAATATTTCTTCACCTGAAGGATTCTGAAGCACTGGAATGAGGTGCCCAGGGCAGTGGTGGAGTTGCCATCCCTGGTGGGGTGTGGGCCTGGTGCTCAGGGACAGGGTTTAGTGCTGAGCTGGCAGTGTTGGGTTGAAGGTTGGACTGGCTGATCTTGAAGGTCTCTTCCAACCAAAGACACTCTGTGGTTTTGTGATATTAAAATATATATATTTGCTACAGATTTACAACCTGCTGGGAAATCTAAACCTGAGCTGCACATTGATGGTGTGGGAAATAATTACAATTAAAATAGACTTCTTGTTTTCTCCCCAGAGCAACTACTTCATTAAACATATTCCACCTCATTAATTTTGAGACTATATTGTCCAGCTTGGACCCTGGCAGTAGTGACAACATTAGATACTGATTCTCAAAAGACTGGCCAAAAAATAATAGAGTTTATTCAATCTACATGATCTCTTTGGAGCTAATTCACAGGATCAAATCATACATGAAGCATTTCCAAAACTTTTCAGGGTATCTATGCTTGTAAAGCACCAAGCACAAGAGGGGTGCTGTGGCTATACACTTATAATTCCCTTTGAAAGCAGCATCTTGGAGTTTTTGCCAAAGTTTGTCTGAATTTAGACACTCCGTGGGGCACCAGAAAGGCAAATCTAAGACTTCTGGGATAGCAAATTGCAGCAAAAATGAGATGAGCCACAGGATGGAAACCATGGCCAAGGCTGGCAGTGGAAAGGCAGCAGCTCCTAGAGGCAGAGATGCCCTCTGAGCACAGACACAGTGAGGACACTGCAGATCTGATACCTGCAGAAGCATTTCCCACACTCCACCAGCTCTGCAAACCTCTCAGCTGTGGCACTTGGTGCACATTTAGAACCTCCTCTTCTCCTGCCCACAGCCCTGTGAGGTCTCCTGCAAGAAACTGAGTTATTTTCTTCCTGGGACTCACACTGCCACCAACTTCCACACTCCCTCTCTGCTTCACCTCTCCCAGTGCCATCTGTTTAGCTTGAAACTTGACCAGCCCAGACAACCACCCCTGTGTGGCAGGACATCTCCTACACCTTCCAAATCCTGCCCTCCCTTCTTGGGTCATTTCATGCATCTTTGAGTTTGAGGCACAGGAGTCAGCCCCAGATGACCTCCTTGATAGATCCAGTCTGTCTGAAGTGACAGCAAGAGAGAGAAAAAGGAGAATTAGAGACACAACCAGCCAAGGTTTGCTCTGAAAAGAGCTCACAACACCAGCAGTTTGTTCTGGGAAATACCAAGTTTTTCTCCTTAATTTCTGTAGCATGGTGGCAGGAGCTGTCTGCAAAAACAAAGCCACCCTGTGCAGGAGAACAATGGGAAAATAAACCAGCAGGGTTTGTTTCCTTTGACAAAGCCACACCAAGCCCCTGTGTTTAACAGATTAGTGTTGACAGTGTTTCACAGGCTAAAGATCTTTTCTTCATCCACTTTTCTAATGCAAAACATACCTGAAACAACTCAGCAGCAGCTTCCCAGGCTTGTCTCCTGGGGACAGTGACAACACACATGGACAACAGCTTATCATGGAGTCTGCTACACACTGGACTGCTCTGCTACACCCTGAGTTGACCAGTTAGAGCTTTCCACTGTGAGGAGCAAGTGGATTTTAAGCCCAAAATAACATTATCCTTGTTATTTGGTGTGGTTAGGAAAAAAAAAAATGTATATTTTTAAGAGCATCTTGCTTCACCTCAAGGTTTGGTTATCAAAACTGGTTGCTAAAGGAATGTAATCATAATATCTGTGAATCTGTGAATCATCTTTATGATGTCAAACCCTCTAACTGTGTTTGGTTACTCTAGATAATGGTTAAAATGCAACCCCCAAATATGGGGTTTTTTTAGCTGGAAAGCTTTGATGGTGAGGAACAAGCAATGAAATCTAATCTTGAAAGGCAATATATTTATTTACCATGCCTATACATCAGCTGAACAGGTATGACCAGTTTCCAGTTCAGTCCCTGTTCCAATGCATGTGTTTGAGATAAGAGTGATTAGCACTGCAGGGAGATGCCCTAGTTTGGTTCTGAACAGGCCAGATTGGTTTTCCCATGTTCCCAGAGGAACATGTATAGGAGGAAAACAACTATCCCACACATGCACCCAGTGCAGGACTCTGGAGTGCACTGGGAATCCAAAAGATAGATGTAAAAAAAACACAAACCACAGGAAGAGTGTTGTAAAGCATCACCTGGAGAGAACAAATGGCTTCTAAACCATTCTAACCAATAAAAACCAACTGTAATGCAAATATTTGCCCATTTATTACACATGGGCTACAGCTGGTTGGTTTGGGGAACTATTTTCCCTCTCCTAAAGCAGCTAGCTATTGGAATCCACTATTTATACCATCTCACTGCTGCATTTCCCAACATTTTCTGAGGAATAACTTGTCCTTTTGCAGTTTTCCCACTTGAAAGGAGGAATATGCCTCAAATTAGCAGCAGAACTGGGAAGGATAAATCCAGAATACCAATCATCACTCAGCCTCAGAGCTGGCTGCACTGTATTCATTAATAAAAGAGAAAGGAATTATCTTAACAGAAAATTCTCATAAAGTTTCTTGTGGCTAATTAGTCAGTAATCACTGCAGCAAAATGAGAAGCTTGTGCCCTTGACCTGCCTGGAGCTGACAAGCTAAAAACCAGCTTACTGGGTTTTTTTCCAGGTAACTGAGCTGCTTGGAAATCAACCAGTTAAAAATTTTCTCTAGTGCTTAGGTGGAGGCTGAGAGAAGTCTTTCACTCACTAATAAATGAGAGGAGTTTTCCCCAGAAGAAGTCAATCACTGGAAATGTTTTACACTTCTTCCTCCACATTACCCTGGGATCAGACTGTAACATTAAAAAATAAAGAAAATATTGTGAATTAAATCCAGGAAAGACAACCTTCAGTAGCTTAAGTGGATTTTTATGCAAGTAAAAAAGAAAGATTTCCTTCAAATTTCAGTCAGGACAGATTTAAAAGGCAAAAAAAAAAAAAATAAATTGAAAACCATCTGTTTTAAAGTTTGATGTTAGCCTGTGATAATGCATTACAAATCCCTTTTATTTTATCCTATTTCTTGTGTTCTTTTTGAAGTTATTTCCCTAGGGAAAAGTTGATTCACACTAGGAAGAAACCACTGGGATGGATGGTCCAGGAGCTGCTCTGGAATGAAATTCAGCTTTGTGTTACATTAGATAGCACTATATCAACAGCTTAGAAACTTAGTATATGCATTTCTTCTCACTCACTTATTTGGTGTTAGAACAGCAACTAACACCCAGATTTACTTGGGTCACTCACTTTTTACCTATTATTTATCATAAGCTACATTTTAATTATAATTATGTATTAAAAATAAATTGAAATCACTATTAAACTTCAGAAATACATTTACAAATAAAGCATTTTATGGTTTTTATATCAAAAGTTTGAAACCCTGGTTACTTATTCCCAGCTAAAGCTTTCATTTCCAGCAGGGACTTTCCTTCAGAACTCTGCACCCCATGAATATTTTAGTTTCTGAAATTAATGCAGTGTAACATTAGATTTCATAATAGCTTGTCAAAAAGACAAATCACAACCTAAATATTTAAAGGGAAAAAAAAAAAGTTCCAATTTAGGAAACTATTTTAAGCCTTCTTTGAAAACTTGGCTTGTTCAGCACTGTCCTTCACAGTCTTGTAGAGTCTTTTTCACTCATGAGAAGCACTTAAATCAACTAGTGACAGCTTTGCTTGGATGGGAGGGGGTAAAAAACCACATGGGATGCCCACAGCAGACTGCAATTCTTCCTTTTATATCCATCTTTAATTAGGTTTAACTCATTTAATCTTGATCTTCCCTCCTTCTTGATATAGAAAATAAAGCTCCATCTTCTCCTGCAGCCAACTTTTATATTCCAAAAGCTTGGAAGATATAGTGCCCAAAATGATTATTATTATTCCAGAAAGTTAATTTGGGAGTGAATAAATAAGGCACTGGGTGTAGCTAACACACACAGCTCTGAGATTATATGCATAATATGCTGTATAAAAACTTCTTACCTAGACAAAGGGGTTATTCAGAAATAGAAATGAATGCCAGGAGGTTTCTCCAGCTTCCCTTGGATTATTTCAAATGGATATAACCCAGTTTCCCATTAAAACCTCTGCTGTACATGACTGTTCAGAGGGTTTCCTCTCCAGCAGAATGTTGCTCCAAGAAAAATTTATACCAACTTGCATATCATTCATAGCTAATGCCTCACCAACCTAGATTTTTATAGTAGCTAATTATCATGTGGAAGCCTGTCAAAAGCTTTTTTTTTTTTTTTCTTTTGAGCTGCTACTTTTATCATAAGAAAAAAACAAATCAGAAAAGACACAGCCACTTAACAATGCTCATTTGTTTCCCAAGGTTTTGTGCCTACCAAAGGTCAGCAGAAGCCTCTGGATTTCACTGCACCCTGTGCCAGCCACCCTTGGGAGGAGCCCTGAAGGACTGAGCTTCATTTATTGCCTCCCAGTTCCACTCTCCCAGGCATGGAGATGGGAGTCCAGCTCAGACTGCAGCACAGCTGAGGGTTAGTGAGCAGCTCTCAACCACAGCTTGCTAGAGGACAGGGAATTAAGGCACTCCTGAGAGCAACATGTCCATTTTCCCCATTATTTTAATTTAATATTTAATTTTAAGACAACAAATGGTTATGCACAGAGAAACTATCCTATCCATGCAGCAGAACAAAAGCTGCCCCAATAAACTGCAAACAAAAGCACCATTCACTAGTGTTTAAGAGAATTAAGCTCCTACTAAAAAATTAATATATTTCCAGCACTGATAAGACTCCCACAGTGCACAGAAGTCACAACAAAAACAAATTATTTGGCTTACAAAATGAGATTCCACACTGCTGAACATCAGGGACCAGTAAGGACCAGTTGACTTTGATCCCAACCCCAACAAGCTGCTCACTCAACCTGGAAGCCACTGGTGCAGATCAACTGAGGTCTGAACAACACAAAGATCTTTGAAATAGGAGGGACCACCTAAGAAAAATGCTCTGTAACAGAGTTATCTCCTCCTTGGATCTCATTTCCACATCTCAGATCAACCAGTTCCTAATGCTAGATACCCAAATTGTGACCAAAATTAATATATGTGGTTTTCTTCACCATTAATTGTAGTGATTGCTCCAAACCAAACCACTAAAGATACACAGGCTGTAATTTTAGGGTCTTTGCTAAAACTCATTTTATTTATTCTTGTGTTAAAATACCCACGTGCTGGAAAGAGAGAAAATGTCAAAAGCATGAACTTAATATTATTTTTCTCCTTTCCCCCAGAGAGGTTTCAGCCAGGCAGCAGCTACTTCAAAGCTTTACACAGCTCATGCCTAGAGACTGAAACCAAGAGGAGCAACTGCTAAATTTAAGAGGCATTAAAAGGTTTAAATTCAGAGGGTTCCCTGAGGCTAAACATTTTTTTTAATAATTAAAAAAAAATTAAAAATAAAAGGTAGAAAGAAGAAGAAACCCTGAAGCCACACCCTCCTGGAACAATCTGCACACAAATCTCTCCTAATTTGAGTCACAGCCACCAGGGTTAATAACCCAGTGTCCAACCAAATGGTTTATGAGCTTCCAAAAATCCTCCTGAGCCTTGCAGGAGTCACTGGAGCTGCTCACAGTAACTTTTGGGAAGTGAAGAAGAGCAAACAAACAGGAGCCACAACTGCTCTCCAGTGTGAGATGCTGAGAATGGAGCAGAAATGATATTTTTCTCTCAAAAATGCAGAAGAAAATTCTAAAAAATAGAGTTAGAAAGGTTTAAAGTGAAAGGGAAAAAAAGCAGATGATAGGCAGTTAGGAATGAAAACAGAAATGTGGTGAGTACACCTGGGTTCCTGTGGTCACTACACCTGGGTTCCTGGGGCTATGACACTTCTTGATTCAAACATGATGTCATAATCTGCAAAAAATGAAAAATTACTAAAATATCTTGAGATTCATAGCTTCCAGGGAGGGAAAAAAAAAGAAGCAACAAATCCAAACCACACAGAGACCCAGATGAAAGCTAAACATTCACCTGAGCAGCTGGAATCTCTGCTACAACACTCAGGTTAGTCCACTCTGCTCTCAATAGGAAACCCTCCTGTCATTCACCTCCTGCTGCCTCTGGAAGAGGATTTTTCTCCAACTCACCCAGCACAGGGAAGCCTCGAGCCTTGCAAAATGCTCAGCTTAAAAAAATGATCCATCCAATCTTTTGTCCCAAAGGATCCCTAATTAGATCATTAAAACATCTGAATGGAGAGGAAATAACTTCTTTCCAAACATGCAGAGCCACCCCAGGGAACTAAGGGAAGAAAAAACTAAGGAAATTTTTAAAAAGGAAAGAAAAAACTAAGGAAATTTTTAAAAAGGAAAGAAAAAACTAAGGGAAGGAAAAAAACTAAAGAAAGAAAAAAACTAAGGGAAGGAAAAAAACCAAGGGAAGGAAAAAAACCAAGGGAAGGAAAAAAACTAAAGAAAGAAAAAAACTAA
>VYZU01030529.1:38094-123568 GCA_013401355.1 Ceyx cyanopectus | reverse complement strand
AATTACTATCTCGAAGTCGTGACACATTCTTTCCAGGTATTGATGGTTTTGACTTAGGGTGTTCCATTTTTATGTCTTGGTGTCTGCTTTACTGCACTATTTTTAGAGTTACAGTTGGCTTATGCTTGAAAACTTCCTAGTTCAATAAAGTCTTGGCCCTGCCTAAGGCCCTAGGTTTGATCCCAGCAGATGAAATCATAACTTCTATCAATAATACCTTGTAAGAAACAAACTGACCTTTAATTTTCATCTTTTTTTACTGCATTTATCTTTCAGTGTCTGAGTAAAAATTGGTCAAATTTTATATATGCCTTTGCTTATATACATCCTCTACTTCATGGTGAGAGCTCTGACATCAGATCCTATGAGGGAATGCAGTGAAGAATGATGTTTACATTTTACTTTGTCCAACAGCTTGAGCTTCCACAAGCAGTTGGCCTAAGTGGGGAGCTGTTTTCCAGGCAGACTCAACTGGAACACTTTGACTACAGCCTGAGTGTAAAGACCATCATCAACAAGAACATGTCTTCTCGGGTCAGTTCCCTGATTATTACAGTCTCCTGGCTTTAACTTGTTGGTCAATCACACAGGATTCAGTGGGTGTAGTGGAGAGGTTTAAATGGTTAGGGAAACAGTTCACTTTTGATGGTTAGAGTTTGTTCTGGCTAGATGGCTCTATGCAGCTGGAATTAGGTGGCTTCTGTTTTAACTGAAATTCAGAAAACTCTGAAAGTCAGGTTAAATTGTGCTCAAAAGTCAATGTAGTTCATCATTTTTTTGTTGAAAGCTCTAGCGTGGTAACAGCTTATATACAAAATCTACTGTCACCTGTAGCTTTTATGAGTAATTGAAAAGGTATTTTTCTAGGATTCACTTTATCCTGTGCAGTGCATTGAAGTAAAGACAGGGAGATGGCTTTACCCATTACCTTCACAGACAAAACAAGCTCAACTTGAGCAAAATTAATGCAATTTATTGGATGGTGAGAAAAAAAAATGACAAAAACTAAGAAGACTTTTCCCCTTCCACTTCCCTCTCTGCTTTTTCACAGGGCCAACTTGTCTGCAATCTTCTTCCTCAAACTGATGATTCAATATTCTTTATTATGATCGGAGATCCTTTATGTCCTGTTCTTCTTTGTCTCTCCATGTAGGCCCAGGCAGCCCTAAAGAGTTATGGCAAGAGCAATTTCAATGGCTCTCTCTCCCTTCATTGTGATGGAAGGGACATGCTGATGATGGAGGTTGACATGAACAAAGAAAACAGGAAGAATGCCAGAGTTGTTGAACTGAGGACTTTCATCCATCAGGCAATCTTGACAAACCCAGAATCAATACAGTTCCAGCTCAAGGGCAAAATATTTCCCACAAGGTAGAGAAATTAGAATCTTGGTTAATCTTGGAGCTGAAGGATGTTGTCCAGAGACAACTTGAATTAACAGGTGATTCTGTCCTGTTGGGTTTAGATCAGCAGGTTTTTTTCCCCATTGTTTGTCCTTTCAGAAGCTAGGAACTAACATTTGCATGCTATTCCTGTGGCAGTGGGCACTTTGTGGTGTTTATGGTTTTCCAGTTTACAGGTTGGATGGGATAAGAATAATGAGACAGAGTTAAAGAAATCATAAGTTATTACAACTTAGTTGAAGCTCATTAGATTTACCAGTAAAAGAAAAAGATTCAGGAAAGGTATTTTATGAAAAAAAGTTCAGGAAAGATATTTTATGTTTTTCTGCAGTTTACTTGCAGTTCTGGGCTTCCAATACTGACACACAGCATTGGAACAAGAGTCCAGCAAGGCTGTGGAGTCTCTGGACTTGGAGATACTCAAAACCTGACCTCACAAGCTTCTGAGCACTTTGCTCTCATTAATCCTGCTTTGAGTGGGAGGTGGCTTGTGTTGATAATCACAAATGAAGCATTTTTTATCTCTGTTTTTTTAGACTTTCTATGTCTTCTGAGATGAAGCTTAATGAAAACAGACTTTGTGTGGATTTCATGGGAGCCAGGGAGCAGAAAGTTGGTTTTGCTTTGNATACATCCTCTACTTCATGGTGAGAGCTCTGACATCAGATCCTATGAGGGAATGCAGTGAAGAATGATGTTTACATTTTACTTTGTCCAACAGCTTGAGCTTCCACAAGCAGTTGGCCTAAGTGGGGAGCTGTTTTCCAGGCAGACTCAACTGGAACACTTTGACTACAGCCTGAGTGTAAAGACCATCATCAACAAGAACATGTCTTCTCGGGTCAGTTCCCTGATTATTACAGTCTCCTGGCTTTAACTTGTTGGTCAATCACACAGGATTCAGTGGGTGTAGTGGAGAGGTTTAAATGGTTAGGGAAACAGTTCACTTTTGATGGTTAGAGTTTGTTCTGGCTAGATGGCTCTATGCAGCTGGAATTAGGTGGCTTCTGTTTTAACTGAAATTCAGAAAACTCTGAAAGTCAGGTTAAATTGTGCTCAAAAGTCAATGTAGTTCATCATTTTTTTGTTGAAAGCTCTAGCGTGGTAACAGCTTATATACAAAATCTACTGTCACCTGTAGCTTTTATGAGTAATTGAAAAGGTATTTTTCTAGGATTCACTTTATCCTGTGCAGTGCATTGAAGTAAAGACAGGGAGATGGCTTTACCCATTACCTTCACAGACAAAACAAGCTCAACTTGAGCAAAATTAATGCAATTTATTGGATGGTGAGAAAAAAAAATGACAAAAACTAAGAAGACTTTTCCCCTTCCACTTCCCTCTCTGCTTTTTCACAGGGCCAACTTGTCTGCAATCTTCTTCCTCAAACTGATGATTCAATATTCTTTATTATGATCGGAGATCCTTTATGTCCTGTTCTTCTTTGTCTCTCCATGTAGGCCCAGGCAGCCCTAAAGAGTTATGGCAAGAGCAATTTCAATGGCTCTCTCTCCCTTCATTGTGATGGAAGGGACATGCTGATGATGGAGGTTGACATGAACAAAGAAAACAGGAAGAATGCCAGAGTTGTTGAACTGAGGACTTTCATCCATCAGGCAATCTTGACAAACCCAGAATCAATACAGTTCCAGCTCAAGGGCAAAATATTTCCCACAAGGTAGAGAAATTAGAATCTTGGTTAATCTTGGAGCTGAAGGATGTTGTCCAGAGACAACTTGAATTAACAGGTGATTCTGTCCTGTTGGGTTTAGATCAGCAGGTTTTTTTCCCCATTGTTTGTCCTTTCAGAAGCTAGGAACTAACATTTGCATGCTATTCCTGTGGCAGTGGGCACTTTGTGGTGTTTATGGTTTTCCAGTTTACAGGTTGGATGGGATAAGAATAATGAGACAGAGTTAAAGAAATCATAAGTTATTACAACTTAGTTGAAGCTCATTAGATTTACCAGTAAAAGAAAAAGATTCAGGAAAGGTATTTTATGAAATAAAGTTCAGGAAAGATATTTTATGTTTTTCTGCAGTTTACTTGCAGTTCTGGGCTTCCAATACTGACACACAGCATTGGAACAAGAGTCCAGCAAGGCTGTGGAGTCTCTGGACTTGGAGATACTCAAAACCTGACCTCACAAGCTTCTGAGCACTTTGCTCTCATTAATCCTGCTTTGAGTGGGAGGTGGCTTGTGTTGATAATCACAAATGAAGCATTTTTTATCTCTGTTTTTTTAGACTTTCTATGTCTTCTGAGATGAAGCTTAATGAAAACAGACTTTGTGTGGATTTCATGGGAGCCAGGGAGCAGAAAGTTGGTTTTGCTTTGTCTCTACATGGAAGAGTCCAACACACCTTTGCTGGTTTAAAGGCCATACCTCATCATCTTTCTCTGAATGGATTACTCAAGTGCAAAAACAACATTCATGATGGTACCTTTTTACTTGGTGTTTTAATGCCAAGTCTGCAAGCTTCCTCAGAAGGAAGCTTCTTAATTTGAATGTATTCATTACAGAACTGCATATAATGCAGAAGTGTTTAGCATGCAAAATGAATTGCTGGTCACTGGGTTTAAGCTACTTGTTAGTGAACTAACAGAATTATTGGTANAATTACTATCTCGAAGATGTGACACATTCTTTCCAGGTATTGATGGTTTTGACTTAGGGTGTTCCATTTTTATGTCTTGGTGTCTGCTTTACTGCACTATTTTTAGAGTTACAGTTGGCTTATGCTTGAAAACTTCCTAGTTCAATAAAGTCTTGGCCCTGCCTAAGGCCCTAGGTTTGATCCCAGCAGATGAAATCATAACTTCTATCAATAATACCTTGTAAGAAACAAACTGACCTTTAATTTTCATCTTTTTTTACTGCATTTATCTTTCAGTGTCTGAGTAAAAATTGGTCAAATTTTATATATGCCTTTGCTTATATACATCCTCTACTTCATGGTGAGAGCTCTGACATCAGATCCTATGAGGGAATGCAGTGAAGAATGATGTTTACATTTTACTTTGTCCAACAGCTTGAGCTTCCACAAGCAGTTGGCCTAAGTGGGGAGCTGTTTTCCAGGCAGACTCAACTGGAACACTTTGACTACAGCCTGAGTGTAAAGACCATCATCAACAAGAACATGTCTTCTCGGGTCAGTTCCCTGATTATTACAGTCTCCTGGCTTTAACTTGTTGGTCAATCACACAGGATTCAGTGGGTGTAGTGGAGAGGTTTAAATGGTTAGGGAAACAGTTCACTTTTGATGGTTAGAGTTTGTTCTGGCTAGATGGCTCTATGCAGCTGGAATTAGGTGGCTTCTGTTTTAACTGAAATTCAGAAAACTCTGAAAGTCAGGTTAAATTGTGCTCAAAAGTCAATGTAGTTCATCATTTTTTTGTTGAAAGCTCTAGCGTGGTAACAGCTTATATACAAAATCTACTGTCACCTGTAGCTTTTATGAGTAATTGAAAAGGTATTTTTCTAGGATTCACTTTATCCTGTGCAGTGCATTGAAGTAAAGACAGGGAGATGGCTTTACCCATTACCTTCACAGACAAAACAAGCTCAACTTGAGCAAAATTAATGCAATTTATTGGATGGTGAGAAAAAAAAATGACAAAAACTAAGAAGACTTTTCCCCTTCCACTTCCCTCTCTGCTTTTTCACAGGGCCAACTTGTCTGCAATCTTCTTCCTCAAACTGATGATTCAATATTCTTTATTATGATCGGAGATCCTTTATGTCCTGTTCTTCTTTGTCTCTCCATGTAGGCCCAGGCAGCCCTAAAGAGTTATGGCAAGAGCAATTTCAATGGCTCTCTCTCCCTTCATTGTGATGGAAGGGACATGCTGATGATGGAGGTTGACATGAACAAAGAAAACAGGAAGAATGCCAGAGTTGTTGAACTGAGGACTTTCATCCATCAGGCAATCTTGACAAACCCAGAATCAATACAGTTCCAGCTCAAGGGCAAAATATTTCCCACAAGGTAGAGAAATTAGAATCTTGGTTAATCTTGGAGCTGAAGGATGTTGTCCAGAGACAACTTGAATTAACAGGTGATTCTGTCCTGTTGGGTTTAGATCAGCAGGTTTTTTTCCCCATTGTTTGTCCTTTCAGAAGCTAGGAACTAACATTTGCATGCTATTCCTGTGGCAGTGGGCACTTTGTGGTGTTTATGGTTTTCCAGTTTACAGGTTGGATGGGATAAGAATAATGAGACAGAGTTAAAGAAATCATAAGTTATTACAACTTAGTTGAAGCTCATTAGATTTACCAGTAAAAGAAAAAGATTCAGGAAAGGTATTTTATGAAATAAAGTTCAGGAAAGATATTTTATGTTTTTCTGCAGTTTACTTGCAGTTCTGGGCTTCCAATACTGACACACAGCATTGGAACAAGAGTCCAGCAAGGCTGTGGAGTCTCTGGACTTGGAGATACTCAAAACCTGACCTCACAAGCTTCTGAGCACTTTGCTCTCATTAATCCTGCTTTGAGTGGGAGGTGGCTTGTGTTGATAATCACAAATGAAGCATTTTTTATCTCTGTTTTTTTAGACTTTCTATGTCTTCTGAGATGAAGCTTAATGAAAACAGACTTTGTGTGGATTTCATGGGAGCCAGGGAGCAGAAAGTTGGTTTTGCTTTGTCTCTACATGGAAGAGTCCAACACACCTTTGCTGGTTTAAAGGCCATACCTCATCATCTTTCTCTGAATGGATTACTCAAGTGCAAAAACAACATTCATGATGGTACCTTTTTACTTGGTGTTTTAATGCCAAGTCTGCAAGCTTCCTCAGAAGGAAGCTTCTTAATTTGAATGTATTCATTACAGAACTGCATATAATGCAGAAGTGTTTAGCATGCAAAATGAATTGCTGGTCACTGGGTTTAAGCTACTTGTTAGTGAACTAACAGAATTATTGGTAAGTTTCATATTTTGAGGGAAATAGTGTGTGGCATTTTACTTCTTCCTGATATTAAATTAATGTTAGTTTTTATGTTGCTTATGTTGCTGGTTATTTCTGTCCAAAAGGACTCTCTCCACAGTAATTTCTGTCTGTTACAGGTAACATCTATGTGATGGTCAACAAAACACTGTATGGACTCCACCTTGGGAACAGAAACACTTTTGGGAATGCCACTGTACACAACATCAGCTTGGCTGTGTTTCAGAATGGCAGCCAGGCAATCCCACAGGAGGCAACACTGACAGGGCACCTGGAGCTGAGTGAGGAGATGAACAGGGGGTTTGCTAGCTTCCAGCTGGATGGCAGAGCCCTTTCTCTTGCTTATTCCCATCTCCTGAGTCATGGGCACAGCAGAGTCAGTGGCACTTTCACACATAACATCAGCTTTTTCAAAAATGCAGGTAGGAAGAAAAATCTGACTGGATGTTGTAGTGTAACAGGGTGTAAAGGGGAATCTCTCTACATTTTAGAGTGCAGACCAATGGAAATAGAAGAGTTGCATTTGCTGACACCAGAACAAAATGGGGTAGAGGCTTAGCAACATTCTTTTTAATATTATTGAGGAAATACAACAAAATTGACATAAAACTGTTGTAAAGCTCTTTGAACTAGTTCAGAGTAAGTGATTTATCTCTTGTACATCAGCAATCATTTTCTCTAAGCCTGTTGTTATGCCTGTTTTGATTTGGACTAGAGTTGAAACGTTGTAAGTCAGTGACTACATGACTCTGAAGACTAAAATATGCCAAGTGTTTTTTCTTAAGCAAAACCAGGGGGGTCTCATGAAATGGATTTATCAGTAATTTTGAATGGGTAAATTGCCTTTGTCCCATAAGAAGAAATCTGTTTTAAAACTTTCTAACAGCTGACTGCTGGAGTTGGACACAACACACACTGCTAGATGTCTTTTATTATGAAAAGAAAAATCCTTGAATTCCAAAGTGCATGCCACATTTTCATATAGCAGTCCTTTTTTAATATGATTTTCACATGGTAGGTGCTATTAATTCTTACTATTAAGTGCAGCTAACTGGATAGCACTTTAAAAAAAAGGGTGTCTTATGAAAAACTCCAGAAACCTTCTCTTAATCTGCAATAGTTTTTTTTTTCCCCTGTATTTTACAGTGACAACCCAGAAGTTTTGTATTGATTTTGCTCCCTTCCTTGTCACTAGGTTTGCCATGGGATGGTACTCTTAGTGCCCTGTGTGACCATGGCACAAGAAATCACACCATTACTATTGCCCTAGAGAGTGGCACTGAAAGGATTACTGCTGTGTTTGGAGGTCACAGACTGTCCACAGAGAAATCCCAGCTATCTGTGAGTTTAAAGCACAACATCCCAAAGATAAAGAACCATGGGATCCCTTTTATTGTGGAAGCTGCTGGCTATTATGAGGTAAGAAGAGTTCTGCCTGTGGTTATTTAGTTTCTGGTAGCACCATTTCTAACAATTGCAGGTTATTCCACTGCACTTTATTTCAAAAGAATCTGCATTTTTGAGATGTGCTACATAACTGTGTCATACTGTGTACCTGTGATCTGAAGTCTTGGAGCTGAACAAGACCAAATAAGTAAGATGCTACATTCAGTTCTCATGTAAGTGAAGTGCTTTGCTGCATAGGAACAGGAGTTTTATTTTCATTTTCTCCTAGAAATGGGGAGTGGACAGGCAGGTCTAATGTGTGCTGTAGCCACCAGGTGTCAGTGAGCCTAGGTACAGCACTGCATCTGATACTGGATTTAATGAGCTCTGATGGCATCCTTTGGATGCCTACTAAAAAGTGGAAGAGTGTTTAGCATGGCTTTCCATTTGGAAAGCAATACCCACAGAAGCTGCACAGATCATGTTTCCTGTTACAGTGTTGCTTGGCCACTCTTATCTCTCATTGTGAACAATCTTTAGCCTTTCTGCATTTCACATGATCCTTCCATAAAAGAAGGGTTCCCAAATCCTCAAGGGTACTGGTTGTTCTCAACATGTTTTGGAGCCAGAAGGAATTACTGGTAGACAGCATTCAGAAGGCCTAGAATAACAGGGAAGTCTCTATTTGAAATTCTTCAATGAATTTGCACTTTCACCAGTGCTGCTGCCCTGACACAGGCTGTGACTTTTAAGTATGGTGAAACAGACTCTGCCTTTGCTGGAATGTTGTTGTTTGTTTTTTTCCATGGTTTCTTTTGTGCATAGAATTTCACCCAGAAGATTGCTGCAGGGATAACAACCATGGTGGAGATGGAACAGCTAAAATTGGAAGTAGAGAAGAAAACCACTGACAGTGCTATGGACGTTTCTCTTGCACTCTACCATGATGTGGAAGGATTGATTGACACTGTTCCATGTGTGCTAGAGGTCAGCAGAAATCCCCGTCTAGAGGGTTTGATGCAGCTTTTTGTTGCACCTTCTCAGCTGTTCAGATTTACTTCCTGAGAGCAAGCAGGCAGGCCAGAGAGGGGTTGATCTCAAACAAAGCCAGTTACAGAAAGCCTAAAAATTCTTTGCTTAGCAATGAAGAGCAGGTTTAATTTTTAAGATGCAGTGGATAACAAAACATTTATGTCCTGAAACTGGGGTGGCTTCTCCAGGCACAAAAACATGTAGTCCCAGCTTTTCCATCTTGCTGAAGCAGGGTCTGCAGGTGGATGGTGTGGCTGTGGGTGCAGGGGTGTTGATGGCTGAGTGTGTAATAGTGACAATAGTTTTCCTACAGCCAACAGCACTCCCCAAGTGCTTCATTTGCTGCAGTGGGGGCACAGCTGATGACATCTGAAATCCTGAAGAGCTACTTGTGACAGTGGTGTTTTCTATGACAAACATAAGGGATACCACTGTCTCCTGTCAAAATCAAAAGCCAGAGTACCAAAAATAGCTCTTGCTAGCAAGAAATGCCTTCCTACTGTTTGAAGATTTAATGATAATAATTTGGCATGATAATGCAAGATCACAGACATGATTTAGCCTCAGATCCACTACACTTCATCTGTTTGAAGCTGATCTCTAACTTGTGTTCTTAAGGCTATGTTTTAGTATCTCCATGCTTTTTATCCTGAAAGGAGCCTTTAGCTCTCAGTCCTCTCTTCTTTTCATGCTCTGAATCTGCTTTTCTGCTATTGCCAACAGGTTTCTTGCAGTGGAGAATCTGCTAACGAAAGACTTTCTGGCCTTTGCAATGGAGCAATTGCATTTCATCATTTTGAGGTACTGGCTTAATTGATGAACTCTGCTGTGAACAACATACTCTTCTCTACCCCTAAGGGAATCTAAGTACTGATTAGACAGTAGTGATTCCTGATTAGCTGTCAGAGATGGAGATTTGAGTTAGCTGGAAGTTTTGCACACACTTTCAGATTTTTTCACTCCTTTAATATTCACAGTTTCAAACAGATCAGATAACTTCTCCATCAAAAACTGTACAAGCCCATGGGGAAGGTTCAATCAGTTTCACCACCATGTAGTGGAGGAGTCGGAATTCTCACCAGAACTCACATTCTTGTGATCCAGATGTGCATCTGCAGTGCACAGCTGTGCACCACGTGCCGAACAGAAAAGAAGTAGAGGACATTTATGGGCCCAACTGGTGCAATTTTGAAGGACACATTCCTGGCTCCTGCAGCAATCAAATGGTGCTTGCACCTAGCAGAAAAATAGTTCCAGAGGTAATAGGTGGACACCAGGCAAAAGTCACATTAATGTTTCTAGATGGAGTCTCCAAACTGTGTCTTCTGCCAGTTAAAACTGCACTCAGTATAAATGCTCTTGTTCTGTTGTTGAGCAGCCAACACCATATGAACTTGACAAGGGAGCACAGGAGTCATAAGCTGAGAATTCCATCTTTTCCTACTGTATTTTCTCCTCTTTATAGCTAACCATTTGTTTGTGATAGTTCCTGTGGCTCTTGAGCTATTTCAGAAAGACACACCTTATCTGATGTATTAGTAATTGTTTTAATGGAGTTGTGGAGTTGGACTTTTTTTCTGTTGTTGGTGTTCTGGAAGTCTGAAATATAGGCCTTGTCTTCATTTGTTTAGGTGTAGGATGAATACAGAATGGTATCAGGGTAGTAAGAAAATAGTTCTCTTTTAGTAAACATGAGCATTTAAAACCAGTAAATGGCCTGATAGGAAAACAGACTTGACAACAGTTTTTCCTGTAATTTTTCAGACTCCAGCAAGAGTTTCACTGAATGGATCAATGTTTACCAGCAACTTTACTGTCATCTTCTTTGGACACCTTTCTTCTGGTGACATGTTTGCCTGCCTGCAGCTCCATGCTACCACTGACATCCAGCCTCAGTTACAAATTGACTTCCATCATTCTTTGCCTTTGCTTCAGTCTCTGGGAATTGCCAGAGAGAACCAGGTGAAGGTGTCAGCCCTGAGAAGTGACAACTATGAGGGTGTGCTTGGTGTTGTCCTTGGGCCTTGCAACTTAAAAGCTCATGGAGAAGTGAGCCTGGCAAGTAATGAAACAGATACAACATGGGTGCTTACTCTTAGAAACAAATGCATCAGTCTAGAGGTAAGCCTGGGCTGCTCTCTGGGTGCCATTGGAGTCTCTGTCTCTCTCAGTCACAAAACTCCTCACACACTTGGGTTTTGGTCATTAAAGTTGTTCTGGCAGAGCAATGAGCTGAAATGCTTGCAGGGTGTATTTGAAGGTGAGAATTTGGAGTAATACAATGGTAGATATTACTGCTGTGGCCTTATGGCCATAGTTGCTTACTAATAGCTACTTAATTAAGCTAAACTCTTGTACTAGAATCTAATGAAAAGCATGCCCTTTCTGTTGGAAATGCTAAAGGTTTTCTTTGGGGTTATGACCCTTTTCTTCTCCAATATTTAGAAAAGCTTGTTGTAGGTTGACTTTTTCCCCCATACCATTGATTTTTGCTTGCTTTCTCTCTTGCTTCACAGAGAAATTTCTGATTTCAGTGTCATCTTTTCTGTTGCAGAGGATGGGATTGCCTCATGCTGTAACCTTTGGGGGCTCGTTTCAACAGAACATCTGCAATGCCACCTTGTTCATGGAGCTCCAGTGTGATGGCAGAAGAGTTGATGTGCAGCTAGAGACGTCCTGGGACCGGGAATACACACTCCAGGGGGTCCTCAGGCATTCGGATCACTGGCTGAGGCAGCTCGGGCTGCCTCCTGAAAACTCTGTCCTTTTATCTGCCGCCACAGACTCCACCACTGGGGGCACTTTGCTGCTGCAGGCTGGCAAATGTAAACTTCAGGCCAGAGGAGAACTCTTTACCCAGAATAAAGCTGAATGGACACTGGAAACGGAGTGTCAGCTTTTGCAGGTATCTCTTGGGGGCTTCTGAAGGGCGATTTGGGATCAGATGCAGACCACAGAGGATTTTAGCTAAAATAACCATGTCTGAGTGCTGGAAAGCCACTTTCAAGACAAGCCTGTCTTACAGCATTAAGCAAAGAAAGTGTCTAATGTGCTGTCCATAAGTGCTCAGAGTGAGATGAGTTCAGTCTTTGCTGCTTGTTGCATTCAAAGACTGAGGCTGCCCACTAAGGTTGAACTGCAGTTTTCCTTTGAACTGCTTGTCAAAAAAAGGTATTATCTTATTCTCTGCTCTGTCACTTCTATCAACTTAGAATTAGTGAAATGTCTTTTTTTTTTCCATCTGGTCTCACTGCCTACATTAGAAAGAATGGCTGTTGCATATTTAGGGGTTATTTCCATATTGATAGGTATTTATATTTTGTTTTTGCTTCCTCAGTTTTAACTTCATCTCCAAAGTGGCAATATAAAACCAAAAAATGACAGGACAGTGCCTGTAATGACATCTGTAGTGAAGAGAGAATGAAAAACAAAATAGTAAAACCAGTAGAATTTTCACTGCAAGAATGTCTGTCAGACCCATTGTTTTCTGTGGGCTCCTTGCTTGAAAATTGAGATTGGTCTGGTGTGAATGAAGTAGAGGATGTTAAGTGAACCTTTCCACTCTGAAGAAACAAGCATTTTTTTTATTCTTATAAAACTTCATATAGATACAGAAACTCTCAATTCTGCAGGACAGTCCTAAAATCTTTCCTCAGACTTTATTGAGGCAGAATTGCCATCTTACTGTTGGGAAAGAGTCAGATGGCAGCACAAAGACTGTAGGTTTTGTCTCTCATACAGTAGCACTAAATCTCCTTTCTTGTATGCTAAAGGAGAAAGAAAAAGGATACTGACTTGTCTTAAAATGTCTGTATAACTCAAAGGATTGCTTTGTTGGGGTGTTTTTAATCTTTTGCAGGATCTCAGTATCCCAACTCAGGCACAGCTCACAGGTTTCATTGGAAAAGACAAGTGCCAAGCAGAATTCCTCTGTGTCCTTGAAACTGAAGGCAACACTGCCCACCTGGAAGTGAGAGCAGAGTGCAAGCCAAAGATGACACTGGAAATTCAATTCAGGCATGACCTCCCTCAACTGCAGGAAATCCCAAGGGAAAATAAGATGTCCATCACTGCAGAAAACCAGTTAAAATACCATATTGGAATAGGAATGAAATTAGGTGCTTGTGAGCTTCAAATGAAAGGGGACTTAGACCCTGAAAAGAAGCTTCAGTGGAAAATGTTTATAGAAAACAAATGCCAAACAATGCAGGTACTGAAAGAATATATTTTATTTTTTTTCTTTATTCTGGAATTTACGCATCTACACTAGGAACTTTGCACCTGCTAAGTCAAAAGAAAATAGTCTAATGATTTAATTGGTAGCAGAGAAATGTGAAAAATATTCTTTTAATTTTAATGGTCCATCTTACTTTTGGAACCAGTCATTCACTGCATTTTTGAATGGTATAAGCCAAGTTTTCTATGAATCAGTAGCTGGAGAGGGGCTGTTTCCAAGGGCCTCTAGTGAAAGGACGAGGGGAAATGGATTTAGAGAGTAGATTTAGACTGGATATCAGGAAGAAGTTCTTTACCTTGAGGGTGGTGGATCAGTGGAACAGGCTCCCCAGGGAGGTGGTTGAGGCCCCATCCCTGGAGCTATTCAAGGTGAGGTTGGCCAAGGCTCTGAGCAGCCTGGTCTAGTTGAGGGTGTCCCTGCTCCCTGCAGGGGGGCTGCACTAGATGACCTTTGGAGGCCCCTTCCAGCCCTAAACATTCTATGATTCTTTTGCAAACTCAGCAGTTTGACAACCACATTAAAATAATACTGAAAATATTTAAAAGCTATATTTTAAAATAAATAATGTCGATAGATAATCTTCAGGTCAGAAAACTTTCACTCAACTTTACAGAAGCTTGAAGTTGCCAACAAACAGACACGTAACATATGGATACTACTGCAGGGTGGGAAAACCAGCATTAAACAGCAGTTTCCATATAAGACCTCAATAGAGACATTTTCCAGGAAATTTAGGTGAAAACCAAAGGATAACATTTTGAAGCAGCTGGTCTAGAGCTACTTACTAGGAATACAGACTTTTGGGTGTGTAGTATATCTGAGGGAAGTGTAAAAGTGGTGATTTAAAATTTATTTTTTTTAATTGTACAGGATCTTGGAGCCCCACTAACAATTGGTGGTTCAGGCTATGTTTTGGTGGATAAAAATAACCTCGATTCACAGGCACTGATCACTGTTGATGAAAGTAAATTACAAGGACTCCTTATACTAAAAGTCACTGATGTAAGTACCCTGCAGACAGTCAGACTGCACATACAGAGTCCTGAGTGACATATAAACAGAGTGTTGAGAAGACATAATAAAGATGTAGTGATAAATGCCAGAAAAAAAACCGAAAATATTTGAAAAGCTGGCACTTGTAATGTGCAATAAACAGATGCACAGGATACAGGCTGTGGCAAGTCATGAAGAATTTCCTTGCTATGTTCTTTGTGGGTATACATTTATTTTTTATATTGTACTATTTGATGTTCCTTGTATTATGTGGCATATCTGGTGAGCCATGCCAACCCACAAATGCTGGTGTCACTCCAGACATGACACTCTTGGTCCATCATCAAAGTGTACAGCAGTGCACAAAAGAAAGGATTGCATTTAGAGAGCAATCACTGGGACTGACATTGCCAAGAAATAGAGAGTGATTAATTGAGACACTGCTTGTTTTTTTCTTTAGTAAGGCACAAGAAAGGCTGTGAATCTTTTGCTTTCCTTTTGACAATTAGAAGTTTTAATTCTTTTGTCATCAGTGCATAAGAGTGCACAGAGAGAAGTATTGTGTTCCTTATTGTCATTTATTTTCTTGCCATAATTGGTAATTTCAGCGTATTTCTGTGCTGTAGAGAAGGTAGTTAGTGGGAGTTCTTTGACACCTCACTCCTGGTGTAATTTCCCTAAAGTCCAATGCAGTTGGTGTAGTTAGTATTAAATGTGGGACAGACAGATTTGCCTAAATGTCTGCTTTGTGTAGAGCAGCAGGCTTTGTGTTTTACATGTGCTGGGAAATATGAACAGGAAAGACAAGAGCTGGATGTGGTGCTCACCCATAACATTCCAGGAGCTGCTGACATGGGCATTCCTCTGAGGATCTTAGTTGATGTGATAAGAGAAAAAAACAGTGACTCCTATAAAAGACTCACTCACTTGAGTGTGAACAGCAAGCAGGTAAGTGCCTGGTCCATACCCCTGAGACAAGCAAGAGGCTGAAGTGAGCTGATTGTTTTGGTAAGTGCTGTATCCCCCTTTGAAGGAGCTGTGCATGAGGCCCTTGCAGGAGCTCTCTGCAGGAGCTGGCTGGAAAGGCTCTCATTCCCTGGAGGCAGTACCTTTCTGCCCCTCCTGTGCTGTCACTTCTAGCAACAACTTTGACATCAGCAATGATCTGTGGCTCCCATAGATCTGCAAACTGTATCAAACCTCTCCTAACAGTTATCTTCACTTGGTGCAGCACAATCCCCATTAGACTGGCACTTACCAAAAATTAGATAATTGTTCACCATAAATTTTTCATACTTTTCATAATTTTGCTGTAGCATGTAATTAGTACAATGATTACAATTATTGAGAGCAGCCTCAGTGTCAGAGCTGTGCCAGTTAACCTTGTCACATTTTATTTGGGGCGAACAGATCACAGAAGAGTTGAGCTTTGTCCAGAAGTTGGATGTGGTGTCTTTTAACTACAGAGTTACTCACAACATAGAGGCACTGCAGAGTTTACAAATAAAAGACAGGCTGGAATTGCAGGTAAGTTACTGGACAGTGAGAGGGGAGCCTGGAATCACCCCATGGTGGAAGCAGTAGCTGTAGAAGTCAGATGGCAAAGAAGAGAGCATAGATGTGACTTTGCATTTGCTGTTTGGGTTAAATTGTTGTTTCTCTGTCAAAGAGGGTAGAATTTTACTCATTCAGTTGCTAACTCTGGCATCTTTGATCATCTTTTCTGCTCTTTTCTTGCCTGAGATGATAGCACAGCATTCAAAGTTGATTTGATTACTGCTTCACTTAAAAGTCAATATTTATACAGCAGAAAAAATCAGTCAGTCAGTGTCTTGCCCTGTGGATTGTACTCCCCAGTTCTGGAGCCCATAGTGTGAGGAAGCTGGGGAAGGTGCTCTGGCTAGGTGCAGCATGGGGATGGAAGAGGACATTGCTGCTTTTGCTCCTGAAGGAGTCACATTTTCCCCAGTGTGAACAACACTTAACTCTTTATTAATCATATAACTGCTTGGATGGGGGTGAAGGCATGGCCATATTGGAGAACACATGTTAACATGTTGAATTTAAAAAGAAAAGGGACATCTGTCAATTATAATATTATACAGTTGATTTTTTTTACTCATCTTTCAGTAATACTTTCATCTTTTCTTTTGTCTGAACCAAAGAAGGAACCCTGACTGACAGGAGCTTCCCTTTCACAACCTACCTTTGTTGCACACAGGCTGTCTTGAATCTGAAGATGATCAAGAGCTTTAGTATGAAAGTGCATTATGGTGCTCACCTAACTCTTCTTGAAGGACAAATCCAGGAGTTTGAAACAAGTACCAACATTACTGGGAATTTCCACCATACCTGGCCACAGCTGTTACAGGCAGGAGTCCCATCATCTTTACAGGTAGTTTCCATTCCTTTTTCAGGTTTTGGGTTTTTTTTGTTTGTTTGTTTGTTTTTTGTTGTTGTTGTTTTTTCCCTTTAAAATTGATGTCCTTTAATGCAATAGCTCATGACTTGACTGAAAACTACCATTTTCTAAGGTACAGGATATGCAAGCTGAGACTTCTGGTATTTAAAAATGACGAATGGCTAAAACCTGAATGAGTGAAATAGAAAATCTCTTTTAGACTCACTTCTGGAGCAGAGCCTTCTATTCTGACCAGTGTCAGAACAGTGCATACTGTTGGTGGTGTAATTTTGCAGGAGATCAGTTCCAACAGTTTGCATCAGCAATGGGAATATTGCTCCTACATTCTTTAATAGAATTTTATACTTAAAAGAAATAGTTCTTTCAGTGGAATTTCTGGGGAAGGGTTGGGAGTACCTGCTCTCTGGGAAATACTGGCAGTGCACATGGATTAAGTATCCTTTATACAAAAGCAAGTAATGTTTTTGTGGGATAAAAGAGAGCCTAATGAGATTTTGAAAAAAAAAATCCATGAGGCTGGTGAAATTCATTCAAATTGAGTGGACTTCCTACTGGAAAGCCATAGATGATGAATGAAAAGCTAAGATTGTTTTGTTAATGGATGGGTTTTTGACATAAGTATAAACTATTTGTCTTCTGTTGCAACTAGTATTTAAATGCTGTTTCCATAACTGAAATCTACATGTCATTTTTTAGATAGATGTGTTTTTCCAAGGGAGAAACACTACTAAAGAAAGACACCTGCACATTGCAGCTGGAGAAACATCAATCACCTACCTAATAAACTCCTATGCTGCTGGCCACCAAGTGGATGTCTTCTGCCAAAGTGTACATAACAGTGAGGCACTGCAGGCAGCTGGCTACCCCAGGGAGATCAACTGGATCCTCAGCTTACAGAGATCAGGTAGCTACCTGCCACTCCTTGCAGGTTCCTTCTTATAGAATAGCTCTGAGGATGTTTTCAGCTGTTCCTTCAACAGCTACAAACTGGTAGGATTTAAAAAGGGGCTTGTTCTTGTCTTTTAAACTAGATCTCTTTATTAGTTCCATTAAAGCTGGTTTTCTGGTTCAACACCTGGTAGAACAGGTGATCCTTGACATACTTAGCTGAATAAATTGAGATCCTCCAACCACAGGCCAAAGCTCTAGTCATGATGAATGATGAACCTAAAAGCTGGTTGGGCTGCTTTTATGCAGGCAGGTCTGAAATTTCTTGAAAGTAAGTCCCTCAAAATGACACTTTTGTTCTTGCTCTTTAGAAAATAAAGCCAAGGCTACCTGTGAAGTGCAATATGACAACAAAGATATAACTCTGACACTGGCTGTTGACACAGGCTTTCAACTCCATGGTATATTTGAATTCATGGCAGAGGTGAAGCATTCAATATCAGTTCTCCATCATCTGGGACTTCCCTTCTTTCTTAAGGTAATAAACTGTAGTCCTTTGATTAGAGCTGTCATCAGAGTTACACCAGAATGAAACCAGAGCAATTCCAGTGGCCTCAGTGAAATGATTCCAGGAATATGCCAGTGCAGATGAGAGATGACTTGGCCCAGTTTATCTGAATCCTTGTTTAACTTGAGCACACAGCTAATGGTCTGTTTCCAAGAAAACTCAGCAGGCACCTGACCTCCCCTATTTCAGGATGAATCATTGGAGTCATTTCAGGAAGGCACTAATTTCCTGTCACTTCCCAGCTCATACAGCTTACTAAGGAGAAATGAATTAGGTAACAGCTGTCCATACCTAGAGAATTCCTTGGCTTAGCCAGGCCTTAAGTAGATACTTAAATGTTTCAGAGTTGAATAAACAGAAATAGATTTGTCTTCCAGACTACCTCAGAGGATCGACAAAGGCTGTATCTTTTCATTCCTTGGGAATTAGTTAAGTATTAAGAAGTATAAGTTAATTAGTTAAGAAAACTTACATCACTATTAAACGTGCATATTAAGTATCAATGTTTCAAGGGAATATTTAATGCCAACATTTTATTAGATGTTACTGGGTATATCCCCTGCTCCTTCCCCCTCAATCTTCAGTGAAATGTCTTCTGTCCTCTAAATGCTTGAGTGAAAAAAAGATGGCAATTTTTAAGGGCCTTATCCATGTATAAGGTATGAGCAGAATCATGGGAGTTCAGAAGTTCCTATTCCCAGAGATTTTGGTGATGCAGCAAGTGTTGATATTTAAGAGTGGAAGGTGTGCTTGTGTTCCCCAGAGGGATCCTTTAGCCCTCCCAGGATAAAGCAGTAGATGAACCAGCAACTGTGGGAGGAAGAAAGTATCCTGGAGCAAAAGATTTGTGGAGCTCCATCTTGTTGTTAATTTGTTTGCTTTTCTGTTTCATGCAAACAAGAAAGAAAGGCAGTTTCTTTACAGTATATGGAAGAGTAGAGGTGACATAAGCAAGAACCAATGCGTGCAGACTCAAACTAGAGAAGGGTACATTGAAAGCAGGGCTAATTGTCAATAATATATATATATATATATAATCATAGAATCATCAAGGTTGGAAAAGGTTTAGGTGAAAAAGTTTAGGTGAAATGCTCTGTAGAAGCTATGGCTTGTGATTTGTTTCTTTTCCCCCTCACAGCTAACAATTCAAGAAGTACTGACTGAAAATGAAATAGAAGGAGCTCTGAGGCTGACTCATGAACAAAACACAAACTTCTCCTTCAGCATCAGTAGGAAAACAGACCAGCAAGGGTAAAAGATCATTCTGAGCACTCTGAAAATCTCATGCTGGCACAATCATGCTGACACAGTTGAACCTTGTCAAGGTTCTTCTTGGGACTCAGTTTTCTAAGTTGGTATCAGCCTGGCTGTATCTGCTGGGCTAGTTTTTCTACTTTCTTCTGTCTTCTAAAATGTTTCAAAGTCCTTTAAAGAAATGAAGACTGAATAGAACAATTCTGTACTTCCAGAAGGGTCTGATAGTGTGTCTAAAAAGAAATATTTAGTCTAGCATATAAACAACACTGTAGGCTTTTGAGGGTACTGAAGAGGTTTAACACATTCAGCTTTGGGGTATTTCAGATACTTGTCAAGTTTCTAGCATATGACCTTTCCACTGAAAAAGTCTCTTAAGTTCTGTTGAACTCTGTAGAATTGCAAATTCCAAGTCTGGAAACCATGACAAAGGCAGATTGCAAAATACCTGGCTTATTTTTAGAGAGCTGATGCATGTCCTGTGGCAAGTAAATGCCTAAGCAAAGTCATTCGTGCTCCAGTGGGCGCCGTGCTGTCCCTGGGATGTGCACAGATTTCCCTGAGGCTGGGGATGGCAGACACTGCTGTCTGGTCTCTTTGCCATCAGCAGGATGGGAGCTGGGGGAGCTTTCAGCAGAAGCTACTGCAGCCTGGGACTCTGAAAGCTGGGGCAGATTACTAAGGTGAATTTGTGCTGTCACCGAGTGGACTTTGTGAAATACTGTTGAACAAAAGTGCCTCTCTTCCCTTTAGTGAAGAGCTGAACATAAAAGTACTCCAGACTCATCCCTGCCTTCTACAGTACTTCCCCAGTGCAGCAGAACTGTCTTCTAAGGTAACTGTCTGCAAATTATGTCACATACATCACTACAACTTAGACCTGCCTAACATTTTAGGAGTATTTTTAGTACCAGTATCACCAGCGTTTTTGTTGTTGTTGAGTATGTTTATCTTTTCAGAGCTGCCAACAATCCCAACCTACTGGAAAGGTTTTATTCTATTTGACACTGCTTTTGTGCATCTGCATTCTGGTAGACTCCTGTCAGGAACATCTGTAATTACTCTGGCTCTGAAGAGAAGAGAGGCTGAGCAGAAAGCAGCTCTGGATACTGGCTGTTTGCAGGGCAGAAATACACAGCAGCAAGGATAAGCAAAGAAGAACGGGGTTATTTGTCACTCAGACTCAACATAGTTACTCCTACTCACATAAAAACTCAATTTCTGATGTAATTCTGTTGCATGCTGTTTATTTTCTCTTTCTCTCTCCCTTTATTTAATGGGAATTTTAAAAGGTAAATTATGATATGAGTGAAGCAAAAGGCAAACTCTACCTCAGGATGGAAAAAAGGGATTTCAATGCTACAGCTAAGCTAACTTTCACTGGAAGCAGCTACACTGATGTCATTGAAATAATCCAGACAATGTCCCAGGTTGGTATCATCAGCTCAGATGCCTGAAGGGAAGCCCAGTTTCTGCAGCATGGTATTCAGGATGCTGGCTGAAAACAGGGAAGCCCAGATACAGCTCCAGCTGCTGTGAGGTGTTTTGCCCTTGATTTGTTGGGTACCCCATGGTATAAACTGTTGTTTGATTTTACATTTGTTTGCTTCTGTAGACAGAGCACATATAGGGCATATATGAAATAATAAAAACTATGTATTACAAGCTGACTAATTGCTAATTGTTATTATGCAGGTGCCACATACTTCTCTTTCTAAATAAGGATGAAAAGATGTCACAAATACATATTATTGCTTGTGCTGTCTTCTGGATTTATTCTGGAACAGTGGGGCTCTTGGTCTTGTAAGAATTAGTGAAATAAGAGAGATAGAAAATCAAAATGTATAATAAGCAGAGACTATTGTAAAGGAGTTGCTCAGTTGTTTATGTATGTTCCATTATGTGAGATGACAGCTTAGTGTAAAAATGAAGTAGAAATGAATAGCTGCTTAAATAAAAGCAGTGGCTTTTAGGGTATCATTCTAGTAGCCCTTTTATAACCACCTTTCTGAAGCTAGATTCCACAGGACTTTGCAGTAATTACACCCTTAGGTTTTTAACTTTTCAGAAATCCTGAGATTGAATGTTTCCTCTCTTTCTAGTTACAGATTCTTCCAAGGCACCTTGTATTTATGACAGCTTACCAAAAAGGCAAGAGATCATGTACCCTGAGGCACACTGCTCTGTGGGATGGCAAAGAGATAAAGGTGATGGCTACTTACACTGGACTCTTCCCAAGGTTGCCTGGAGGTCATGCCATTCAGGGTAGGTTTCTCCAGTCTTTTGCCAGTGTTGATAGCAGAATCCAAAATGAGCAGAAATCTCTTTTCCAAATGGTTTCAATCCAGGCCTTCTAAGATCTTGTTTGTTTTAAATTCATTCTAAATCTGGCTGTTAGAAATAGCCACTTGAGAACACTGTTTGTGGATACTGGATGTGAAGCTCCAGTAAACTTCAGCAGTGCCAGGGAAAAGTCTGGCCAGAGTGAAAATATTTACTGCTATTTTACAAAGTATTTCAGAAGTTTTCTGCATTAAGTGAAACATTTGGTTTTATTTTAGTATTTGCTTTTGACTATTTTAAATATCTAATGCAGAGAGTTGAAGTGTTGCAGCTACTTTCACTCTAGCCAAGGAAATTATCTGGGAGGTGGTCTAGGAGCAGACCATGTTTCCTCTGGGATCCAGCCATTGTCCTGCTGCCTGTGGGACAATCTGTCCTCTGCCTTTTTCTTCACCAGAAAATGAACAGCCACAATTTGTGAGAGGGAAAACTTACTTGCTTTTTATTTCCTTGTAGTGGAACTTTTCCATCCTCTTTCCATCCCTTTCCCATGGCATGCCAGAATCAACTTGTATGTGAAACATTCAGCACGCAGCCACCAGGATGACCTTACCATCCTTTGGAATGAGAAGGACCAGGTACAGCAGCCCAGAGCAAACAAATCAGTGTCAGAATATATATATAAATATAATATATATCATCCAATAAGTAAGCATGAGCATTAGTGTGAGTTTGAAACCTGCACACTGCACAGACAGATGCTGTTTGTCCACACACAAGTGTGGAAAGAAAAGACAAAGTAATACATTTCCATGCAGAAACATAAATGAGCCTGAAAAAAAAAGAAGAATTTTAAAATTTCTTTTTAAAGTGCTAAAATTTGCTTCTAAAACTGTATAGAATCTATTTCTCTGCCACTACTTAAATTACAACTATTTAAATTCTACCAATATTTAATTGCCACCAAAAAAATATTTTGCTCCCAGCATTACAGAATTTAGTTCCTGATTCTGCAAATGATTTTTTTTTTTGTGCCTTAACTTTGCATGCTGCGTCTAAGCACGCTGTGGCTGTGGAGCCTACAGTCCCCAAAGAGGAGACCAAAATTAAGCCTCATTCAATTTAATCATGGTTTATGATTTCAGTAAAATACAGAGAGTAGTTTTACTTCCAGCTGTGCCACGTGGGGAGTTTAGATAGTAGGAATGTCCTCATTTGAACATTAATTTGCCTCACTACTTCAAAAACTTTATTACATGCATCATTCATTGGAGGAAAAGGTGCTGGGTGTCTGAGGTCAGTATGTGAGAAGTGTTTTACTTCCCAAGTTTCTTTTACATCTGTTGATGTGGATCAGGTATCAGTGTCATCTTCTCTGAAGTTTGGAAGAGACCGTCTGAACTACAGAGCCTCTGCTGCCCACCCATTTAATTACACTCTGAAGCAACTGGAAGTCCATTCTGTGTCAGAAAGAAGAGGCAGAAAGTACAGCCAGAGGGTGAGGTGATGAGAAAGCACTATGAAATACAAAGCTGGGCTGCTGTCTTTACTGTTAGGATACCTTCAGGGATGGCAGAACCAGGTATAATCCTGGAAAACATGAAGAGCATCACATGCTGTTATCTCCTTGTGTCCAAATCAGCAGCATTGTTCCCTCTTCTGAGCAGAAAGATCTGTCTTGCCATGTTAGCCCTGACCCATTTTGGATGGTGAGAAGCCAGAAGTGCACAGGAGCCAGCCTAGCAGTGAAAAGGAGGCAAAGTTTGCCCCCAGAGGCATGAACAAACTCTTATTCCCAATAAAGGGGCCAGAGACCCTTTGATACCCATGCAGAGCAAACCTAATGGCTCTGGATTATATATAATTGCAACCCAAGTGTGAAAACGTGAGACTAGGAAGGCTTTAAAATACAACTGTGAGGTGCTTTTGCATGACAGGCCCAGTGTAGCTTGCAGAGGAGGCAGCAGAAAGCCCTGGGTGGCAGTTTCCCTGGGTGCCTGCCTGAGCTTCCCAGCAGCATGCAGTTCAGTGGGGGCTGCAGCTTTAACTGTGCTGCTGCTTTTCTCCACTGGGTGGGGATCATTCTTTAGCTCACCCTGCAGGCACTTCTGCTGCTTCTGCTCTTGCTTCACTGGAAAAAAAACTCCTTTTGGTTTCAGCTGCAGCTGGCAGGGAATGGTGGGCAGCCTGCTGCCATCCGACTGAGCCTGGAGGAGAAGGGGAAGGGGAACGGCAGTGCCTGGGATGGCTGTGTCACACTCTCCCCAGGTCAGGTAGGAGACTAAGGTGGAGCTAAATGTGGTGATTTGAATCTCACAGATGAATTTTTGCTGCACCTGGACTGTGTGAAAGCCTCTGACTTGAAGTCAACCTTTTCATGTCTCAGGGGAAGCAAAAAAACTCTCTAAAGAATTCTGTGTCATGTTTCAGGTATGTTTGCATTTGGGATGCAGCTTTCCCTCAGGTTTCCTGGTGGAGTTTCAAACAATCATTTCTAGGCTATTTGGGGGTTCTCACAAGGGGGTGTTTTTGCCTCTAGAATATACTGAACACATTCCCCAGAAAATAACTTGTATCTTGCATTATTTTTTTTCTCCTCTTCCAGCTCCAGAGAGTATTAAAGATGGATCACCTACATGCATGTGGGTCTCTAGAGCAAAGGCCAGCATTGTTTAGTGAATATCTAGATCTGACCTGGAATGACAAACAATTCAAACACCATTTAACATATGAGGTAAGAGGAGGCAGTTGTAGCTGTTAACTCACCAGTTTTATGGAAGATGGGAATTTTCTTAGTTTTTATTAGTAATTTTGAGTGGATTTTTAAGAAAGCTTTTATGGGGTATCACATTTTCACTGTGTAAGGAATCTTTTTTTTTTTTTCTTAGTTATGCTATATCTAGCTTTCTTCCTGTGCAGAGTAATATGTAAAACGTAAAATGAAATAATGATATTTCAAAGTAGAGGCCACACTTGTGCCCTAAATGTGCAAAGCTGTTAGTTAGTTCTGTGGGGTGGGGACCAGTAACTGCTGATAAACCAGAACACTGTCAAGTGGCAAGTTTACATTTTGGAAGTGTGAAGACCCTGAAGCTCCTGGAATAATTAAAGGCAGCACAGGGACAGGGTGAGAAGGCACAGCAGCATGTTTAAGATTCTGTTGTGTATTAACTTTGTTGGTTTGCTTCACTGCAGAGAAATCAACTCTTACATCCTGCTAAACTTCAGATAGAAGCTGTTCTGGAAAATATTTTTCTGACCTCCTGCACCAAGCAGAAGATTCTGGGTACAATAGAAACCAACTACTCATCTTGCCTGGACTACTACATGAGCTTTCAGTTCTGTGACCTTCCAAATGTAAGTCTTGGATAAAGGTATTGAACCTACTTCATTTTTAATGTCATTACTGGTTTGGAGACTGTTTTCCTCAGCTGCATCTTGTGATGAAAACCACCAGACTTCTGGAAGATAATGAACCGTAAGTAGTGTCCTTATGGTTTGTGCTTGCTGCTGTAGTATATTCTGTAGGTCCTGTGACAGTTGTAAACATTCCCACTTCTTCCATGCCCTTTCTTCCCTATTCCTTTCTCAAAGGTATTTTAATTTCATATTTCTGGACAGTATCAAAACAGGCTCAGAAGTGGTAACACTAGAGAGGAATAAAAATGCTTTTCTTCCTCTGTACTTACAAGTTCACTGGTTTTTATGGCTGCTTTGCTGGTAGTGATGGGGTTTTGAAGCTTCTATTTGTATTCATAGAACCACAGAATGGTTTGGGCTGGAAGGGACCTCTAAAGGTCACCTAGTCCAGGGACTAGAGGGATACCCCCAACCACAGCAGGTCACTCAGAGCCTTGTTGAGCTTCACCTTGAATATCTCTAGGGATGAGGCCTCAACTACCTCTCTGGGCTGCAGTGTTCCACTACCCTCATGGGAAAGAACTTGTATCTGACATCCACTCTAAATCTACTCTTCTCTAGTTTAAAAACCACTGCCCTTGTCCTGTCACTACAGGCCTTTGTAAACAGTCCTTTCCCTGCCTTCAGATTCTGGAAGGCCAATCTAGTCTCCCCAGAGCCTTCTCTTCTCCAGGCTGAACAACCCCAGCTCCCTCAGCCTGTATTTGTAGGAGAGATGTTCCAGCCCTCTGAGCTCTACCAGGTCCACATCCTCCTGTGCTGAGGGCTCCAGAGCTGGATGCAGCTGGAGGGGAGGTCTCCTCAGAGCAGAGAGGCAGAATCACCTCTCTCAGTCTTGACCCTCTATCACCTCATCCCCAGTCTGTGCTGGCAGTGAAGCTTGTTCTGACCCAGGGGCAGGACCCTGCACTTGCTCTTGTTGAAGCTCATGAGGTTCCCCTGGGCCCATCTCTCCAGTGTGTCCAGGTCCCTCTGGATGACATCCTGTCCCTGACCCCACAGCCCCACTCAGCTTGAAAACTACACTGCCTAGAGTAGCTGAGAAGTGTATGGCAAAAAAAAACAAACAAACCCCAAACAGCAAACAAACTTACTTCAGCAGAGTTATATTCCAGGTGTTCCTCAGGCTGTCATCACTGAAGATAGTTTGTTCTACCACAGGTGTTATGAAGCCAGGCATGGTGTGAAAAGGATGTGCTGGTTTCTGAAATGACAAGTTTTGTTCATCACTTCATTGTGTAATTTCATGAAGCTGCTCACATTATACAACCTCTTACTACTCTACGCAGAGCCCCTTTCTTTGAAAGAATTAAGCTTTAACAACTTTTTTGGTTGATACTTAGGTGATAGCTTTCTCTGGAAAACACCAGCTTAACAAAGATGACACCATTTTGCAATCAGAGGGCAGATTCTACCTTGCTGATGATCATGGGAGAGATGAGGGGTTGATTGGAGTATCCTTAAAAAATCAGAGTACAGCTGATGTGAAGAACTATTCTCTGGAAATCAAAGTGAGTTTTTATGTTCTTTTTTGTGGCACTGGGTCTGGGTTTTTCCTTTGTAAGGGTGGGGTTTGGTTGTAAATGCAGGTTTTGGTTTGTAATGGCCTAATGCCATCTCTGGTTTGGACTGCTCAGGTGTAGCCCCTGGCTTTAGAGCATCATCTCCAAATATTCATTAATTGTGTGGTGGCTTTGAATAAATGTTTTTCCTTTCTGGCTGCAGTTAAAAGCCTTTGAAGATACTTGGCTAAATCTGACAGGAATTGCTACTTCCTCATCTCTTCAGAGCCAAATCCTGCTGGAGGGGATTATTGATCAGGAAGAGAAAGTAAAAGTAGCTGCTTCTAAAGGAAAGGAGTGTTTTCAGTGCTACCTGGGGCACTTGAAAGGTATGGAACTGCACACATCACAGCACCACACATGACACTCTTGGTCAGATGGTTTAGTTTTAGGTGGTCCTGCAAGGGACCAGCAGGGAGCTGGACTTGATGATTCTATTGGTCCCTTACAGCTTGAGATATTCCATGGTTTTTGATTGACAGCTGTCACTGGTATGGAAAGGCAGGAAGAAAGGTTGTGCCTCTAGTGCCAAACTCAATACAACTCAAGCCATGGGCTGTCAGATAATGAAAAGCTGAAGATTACTACTTGTTACAGGAAGGTCAGTTTGGGAGACATTTATGTGATTACCTGCCAGGGAAGGATTACAGTGGCTGGTGATCAAAGCTGGGATCCATCTTATCTTGGTTCTGACAGCTTTAAGCTGTGTGCCTGACTTAAGATAGTCATGCCATTCTGATTTCAGAGAAGGAAAAGAGAGAGGCATCTCCCCATGCTGAAAGAGGAGTATGAAACAGGATGGATGAAATCACCCTGGGCAGGTGATTCTCAGCAACAGTCAGTTCTGGCTGACAACAGGAACAGAGCTGTTGGCTCAGACTGGGCCTAAGCTTGAGATGAACCAAGTGAGATGGAATGAGAGCTGCTGGAAGTGCTGCTGTTGTGACTCATCTGATAGATTCCATGTGCATTTCACCAACCATTTCTGCTTATGCTTATCAGTACTTGGGCAGAAAGTGTGTGTGATGTGACAGATGGGTCACGGACACTGCCATTTATGGTCTATCAGCAACAAGGGAGAGTGGAAGACTAAAGTAGAAACCAAATGCTGTAAATCACTGAAACTGAATTATTTAGATTTATATTCATCCAGTGCTTTCTTTGCAGTATTAAATCTGTATTTGTAAATCATTCACAAGCCACAGAGCAAAATCAAACACTGGCACTGGTCTAATTTTCTCCTGTTTATCTCTTCTTGGTTTGTTTGGTATTTTATTTATTCCACCACTCAGACACTGAATGATCACCTAAGAATTAAAAACCTGCATGTGAAACACTGTGTGTCAGTGTTGTTGCTATAAATGCAGCTCTCTCTTCCTTCTCTAAGGGGATTGGGAAGAAGGAATGGAAGCCAGTGCTTGTACTGATGGGCAACAGATGGCTACTGTTAACACTTACCTCAGCACCAATGGGGAAAGGCAAGAAAACATGGGCCAAATGACACTGGCTGCTGCTAATGGGAGCCTGAGGCTTCTAGCTCATGGATGTGGGGATCCGGTTCTGAAGGCTGAGGTGAGACCCTTCAGTGGCACTTAACTGCAGTGTGATTTTTTATTTCTCATCAGGTTTCACATACTCTTCACTTAGAAGTGGCTATTTGGTTTTTTATCTTTAAGACTCTGCTGATCCCTTTTCTAACCACTAAATACCACAGAAGTCCTTTTCCCTCAAATATGGGAGGCCACTGTGGATCTTCGCTGATATTTGAACTAGTACAAACTTGTGAGTGATTTGGACCTAGAGGAAGAAAGATTAAATCATAAATTCAAGGTTTTATTAATCTTCTCACAGGACAAACTTAATGAAATTGGGAACCTTCTGAAAGCCAAACTGGTGGAGAAGATGAAGAAGTTTGATGGATATATGTGGAGATTCAAGAGATTGGTAAGTATCTACACATTAGCTATGAAAGCACCACAAAATGTTCATGCAGTGTTAATTAAAAATCTTTATGTTGCACGCAGCTAACGTGTAAATGGTTAATTCTGTGCTAATCTTCTATTCATGAATAGAAAAAATTCAAGTTTCCTAGTAAAGATCCTGTATCTCTGCACCACCACTAGTTGTTCAGCATTGCCTTGGAACCGAGTCAAAGCTTTGTTTCTGGTAACTATGTACTTTGATATTTCTTCTGTTTGGGAACCACTTTAGGTGCAGCAAGTTGATTTTCTGTCTGAAGCAGCTGGCTGGCCTCAGATAGCCTTGCAGAAGGCAGCAGCAGTCCTCCGTGGTGTGGGTAGAGCTGTCAGCCAGTTGTGGAAGCAAACTGGCATCAGGCCCATGCTGAGAAACAAGCTCCCACTTTACCTGGACAGAATTCAAGGCGTGGTCCAGCAAATGCAGACTGAATTGCAAAGTAAGCAAACCATGCAAAGCCAGCAGTATATGAACAGTGTCAGTACAGGGCAAGACAAACGAGTGTAAAAGATGCTGAAAGTGCTGATGGTTCTGTTTTGATCTAACAGAAGTGCTGACCTTGGCTGGGAGCTGGGAGTGGGCACCTTGAGGCAATCAGCTCTAAGTCAGTTCCCTGTTGACCACCTTGCTAATGAAATCATTGGAGAGGCTTTATTGTGGACACAGGAGCCCAGGTTCAGGCAGTTGAGAACAGAGTTCTAATTCCTAAGCAGAAGCACTTCTGCTAACAGTGCCCTGGAGAACATTTCTTCCCAAAAAGCTGTTCAGTGCAAACCTTTTATTTTGGGAAGCAGCACTGTATTTCTAAGGCATAGGAATGGATCAGGGTGACAGCCTCTTACCCTTTTTCAGACTGCCCTGGAGAAACAAACCAATAGTGCCTCTGTAACACACTAGCTCGGTTTGCTCTGTGGAATTTCATGTTTGGTTCATGTGTTTGCTTCAGAGCCATTAGCAACTTTGAAGGATGCCTACTATGATGTCACCTTGAAGCCACTGGATGAAGTTTGGCAAGAGAAGACTGAAGAATACATGAAGAAAATCCAGTCCTTTTTACCCAGGATTGTAAAAGATGTGTGGCTAATGGAACCAATCCAGGTGGCATTAAGGGTTTTGAGAGCAGGCTTAGATATGGTTGGTATAATCCAATTCTCTGCTTTCAGTGGTTTGAAAGATAAGGCCTACAAATTTCAGTCTCAGCTTTGAACTGTGGATACACAAAACCAGTTATTTTTTGTTTGTGGAACCAGTGCAGTTACTACTGTTCTTGAACTGCTTATCCTGCTTGGAAAACAGGACTTTTACAGCTAGAGGAGAGGGTGCTGCACTAATTTTGGTTGAAGTCACAGCAGCCCAAATACCTGATTCATGTAGCTTTTGCTTTTCTTCCATTCAGAGGAAGGACTGTGATTCCAACAAATAATGTACAACTAGGTCTGGGCTCTCGTGGCTGAAATGATGTATCTTGACAATTTAGATTAGCAAAGATGCCAATACTTCACCAGCTACTGAAGCACATTAATTCAGCTTTACTTAAAGTATCCCAGTGCTTCACTGTCTTAGGACAGTGCCTAGTTCTGTGCCTGTTGCTGTAGTGACTGGTGTCTGCCCTTGAGTATTAACCACTACACGATGAGGGGATGTCAGCCAAGTGACAAATGCAAGAGAGACTCAAGTGCTATTTCACTGACTTGACTTAAAACGGTCGAGTACTGCCCCTGCCCTGCAGGCAGACTGCAGGCAGTGTTGTAACCTCCTCCTCTGGCTGTCCAACAGGCTACAAAGCAGATGCTCAGGTGGGCAGAGGCCACGTGCTCTGGAGCTGTCAGCAAGATCCGCAAGTCCTTCCTCCACCTCTACAGGTTTTCAGCCAGGTAACTGGTGGGGTTTGCAGGATCCCTGCTGCTGGGAGGTGTTCTCAATAGGTATGTGCATAGCTGGTGTTCCTGTCAGCACGCTGAGGGTTGTGGACAGCCCCCTAGCTATTCTTTGCAAGCATGGCATCACACTGTGGTGTTCACTGGTGTTGGCTCCCAGGCTGCAGCTGAAAAGCAGGAGCACCCCAGTAGCAGTGACTGTGCTGACCTTACGTGACACGGTGCATGGCAGGTCCTGGCCTCTGGGTCTCTGTTTTGCTGTTCTAACAACTTGACAGTTCTCAGGAATATTTCACTTCCACATTTCTAGTAATAAAGCAGCTGCATTTCATCAGCTTAGCAGCTAAGGTTGCACATGCTGGTTGGTTGTGTTCCACAGGAACTGTTCGGTGGCAGTAAAGCTGCCCATACTTCCTACAGAAGATGGATTGCTGGATCTGGCAAATATCACTCATTATCTCATTGAGGAAAAGCTCATCAGGCCTCTCCAAGACCTCTCCAACATCAACATAGCTGCAGAGTATTACAGAATCAAGAGGAGGCTGCTGGAGAGCCCCTTTGAATGTAAGCCCTTTCGAAGTGCTGGTCTGCTCTGTCACTGGGTCTATCTCCACTTGGACATTTTACAAGCTGAAAAAACACTGCTAAATGTGGAACCTGTCCCAACTCCCCTTACAGATAATGACTTTTCCAGAAAGAGGCAATTTAAAGGCTTCCTTACAGCAGTGAGACACAAAGGAGGGTACTGAAAGAAGGTCCTAAGTGATGCATCAGCAGGGTTTCCTGGACTGGGACTCTGATGCTCTAGTTTGGCAGGGTTGTTTGTTTTCATTTTGGTTTGGTTTTTTTAACAGTTAATATTCTTGCTTTTTTCTGTATAGAGATGTATAATGTGACTATAGGGGGAAGGGGAGGGTTACAAACCTGACTTATCAAGTAGCAAGACTATGATCAAGCAGAGTGTTGAATCCTGATTTGTGTTTCTCGAAGTTCGAGGACACTCAGGTCAATCTACAATGAGAATTAATTAGATTGGTTTCTTTCTGGATGGATTTTTGTTGCAGAGCAAATTACGACTAATTAAAATAATTTCTCAGGCTACTATTACAAGAGTATGCCAGGGAAAAGGTGTTGGTATTTCTGTGAAAACTCACTGATAGTTCTTCTGCAATACCATTCTCTAGACCATGCCATGTTAATGGGGACCAAGCATCTTATGACTTTTGATGGCAAAATCTATGATTTGGCATCAAAATGCAGTGTGCTGCTTGCCAAGGATTTTGTTCACAATACCTTCACTGTAATACTGAATGAGGAAAGTGGTGACTCCAGATCCCTGTATGTGGAGATGAACCAGAGCAGCATCAGGATCTATCCAAGACTGAAGGTAATGAGGCTCTCAAACACTGATGGCAGCAGGTGACATGGGGAAGATGATAAGAGGAGGAAGAAGCAGCTAAAAGGGAAGAAGATGATGAAGAAGGGCGGAGGCAGCAAGATGGAAAGGAGGGGAGAGGGAGAAGGGAAAGGAGGAAAGGGATGAAAGCCTCTAGCTGTGAGGGAATTTCACACAGTTAGCTACACAGCTAAGCTTAGCATATCTGAAACTCCATTTTCACTTTAAAACAGACATCCAGGGTGTATGACTCTGTCTTTATGGAAGATAAGTGCGAAGGACCAGATCACTCCCTTGAAAACAACACTGCTACTTCCCAGAGAGGAACCAAGATAGAAGTGTCTGATCAGAAAGGAGTTTCTTTCTCTTGTGACTTTCAGTACAATCTTTGTACTATCACTCTGGCTGGCTGGCACCATGGTGAGTCTCAATATACCACTTTTAGCAGTTATTAGTCATTTTTTTCTGTATCTCTAAATCACCATCACCTCTAGTACCAGCATGTTGGTTGTCTTTCACTTGTTTTCCCCCTCTTGATGTATACACACCCCTGAAGTGGCCCTAGGCATTCCCAGTCATTGCCAAATCAAGCACACTACGTTTTATTCCAGTAAGAACTCAACTGTTTACTTAGGTTACTGTCATTTGAATGTAGTAAAGCAGATAGGAATAGGGGGCAGAAGTAGCACCCAACCCCAAACCCTGTTTGAGAGTCCCTGCTCTGTAGCAGATTTATCTTACCAAACCTGCCAGGGCACTTAAGAGGGAGGCCTAAAAACTTCCAAGGTTTTTGGTATACCCAGAGTACATTCCTATCCATGTGCCCTGCACTAAAACTGACATCAGCAGAGGATGGCCACAGGGAACAGGCAGAGCCCAGAGCCAGCTTCTAACAGCTTCCTCATGGCAACTACTGGTTTACTCCATTTCCATTTCATCCCAGGTATTTCAGCTGGGCTTTTTGGTACCAATGATAATGAAGCTGGAAATGAATGGATGCTTCCTAATCATTCCTTCACTGACAGCCTGCAAGAGTTCACACAGAGCTGGGAGGTAATGACTGTGCAGATAACTGGTGGGGCTGGAGCACCAAGGGTAGCACCCAACATAGTGTTTTGGCTCAGGTGTTTGTGCTAGACACCAAAACAGCAGCACACTGGATGTGGCCTTTTTGCCTACGTTTAGTCTGTTTAATCAATGAAAAGGTTGCACATGCCTACTACAAACCACACAAGACTGCCACTGAGCATTTTTGGCTCAGTAATGTAATTTATCATTAGCTGAAAATAATCTAAATACAAGACCATGCAGGTGTACAGAGCCACTTGTGAATGCAAGTGTCTAAAAAAGCAGCTTTACTCTGCTCGCAAGTCACCTTGACTAGTAGATCCTCTCCATCCCTGCAAACCTCATCTTTAGAATCCATTATGAAAAACTGCTACAACTATAAACTAATTTATTAATAAAAATGCAACCTTCTAATGCAAAGCTACCCAGAGATGTTAAACTCAAAACAATAATGAATTAACAGCAATAAACAAGAATCTTACCACCATAAACAAGCTGGGAAGTCACCTATGTCCTCTGTAAGTGGCTGATGGCTTAATGGCTGCCACTATTGATTGGTGCATTTCACTTGTAGGCCAGGACATCTTTGCAATGCTGTGTGCTGCCAAGAAAAACATACAGTGACTTTAGCTGAAGTCTCTGCTTTTTGCACTCATATCCTGCTCAGAAAAAAAAAGCCATCCAAAGGCTGACTTGCCAGTGATGTACTGCTGTCAAACATCAAAGCAATGGCCAGAAACAGCAATGTACTCTGTTTTCCCAGGTGAACAAGTGCAGTCTGACACAGGAGAAAGTGCAGCCCTGTCCAATGACAGCCAAGCAAAAAGTCTGTCAGGTGTTTTTTGAAGACTCACATTCACTTCTTAGGAACTGCTTCAGAGTTGTAAGTATAACTCCAAGTCACACTTCAAAGGAGTAGACATGACTGATGCAAAGATAGAGCAGTTCAGTTGCAGGCAACTTCAGAATTTATGAGAACACCACCCAGACACAAAAAAAGCTGTTCCATCCCTGTGTATAAAAGAAGGTCCCTGGCATCCATGGTGGGTGAGTTTACACCACAATAACTGATGGGCTAGAATTTGTAAATACAAATAACACCCCCATTAGGAAGAGAATAAAGGCCTAAGGGGGCAGAGAGAGAGAGATAAATCTAAGGTCCCTTAGACTCTGCCTGCAGGTGCCCCCCCCACAATCCCCTTTGCCTTGCAGGTGGACCCTGAGCCATTCTACAGCATGTGTACCTATGACAGCTGTCAATCACAGCAGCTGAAGGCAGCCTGCAATTTGGCAGCAGCTTTTGTTCACTTATGCAAACGAAATTTTGTCCCTGTGGAAATTCCTCCTCAGTGGTAAGTAAGTTTCACCCTGAATATTCTGACTGCATTGCTCCAGTACTGACTGTCTGGAATATGGTGATTGCCCCTAGGAGTTCAACTTCTCAGATTCCATTTTTGTTTCAATCTTGGTTGGGTTCTTTTTTTCCCCCTCTAAATAATACATTTGGATTAACAGTAATATATGTTATACAGACAGACTGAACTATTTAGTGACCTATTTTTGTGCTTTTTGGTCTCAATTAATCTTCTTTAAACTTAACCTAGAATTTCAGTATTCTCAATACCTGAATTTTAATGCAGCTGCCATCCAGAGAGCCATCTACCACCTGTTTAAAAATGCAAAGAGCCTGAGAAGAGCAGCAGTGCTGGTTTGAAACTGTTGGCATTAAAATGCTCATTTCCATTGTTATTGTGCAAATGAGCTAGGAGCCCTCACCTTTTTGAGTGAAGGTGCACACACTGCTGTGCCACACAGTGCTGCACAAACCAGATTAGCTCAGTAATTGCTCCAAGAGACTGGAGTTGTGTTCTGCTAAGTGTATCTGGACTACCTGGTAAGTGCAGAACTTCAATGAAAGAATTATTCTTGTGTAAAGAAAAAGCCTGTTTAAGTCCCCAGTCCCACAGGGGTAATAATGCTGTATTGTCAGCTGCCTTCACCCAGTGTGGAAGCAGTAGCTGGCCATGAAATCTCTTGTGTAGCATTCTGTGGGCTTAGCTCCAATAGTTTCTTCTAGAAACTCTTCAACATACAGGTATGAAATACAGAGGCAAATTCTGTTCAATCTGAGCCTGAATATTCCATTGAAAACAGTTTTAGAAGGGCTCCATTTAACTGGATTTCACCTTCATTTCAGCTTGAGGCAGTTCTGAATGGCACGATACCAGCCCTGAAGATGGAAAAGCCCTTTCAGCACCTGAAATAAACCAAGTATTTTAGTAGACAAGCTAGACCCAAGAGTGAGAAGAGTACAAGTGTGAATGAAGCATCAGATAAAAGGATAGCTTCTCAACTAGAAACATCTGAAGGCAAGAGGAATCATTCAGCACACTGACAAGAAACTACAATCAGAAGAAACTGGACATGTGTATTGGTTGCTTAAAAAAAAAATCAATCTCCCATTCAGTGGCAAAACTGCCTCTTCACAAGTCTTGGAACCACAGCATGAATGCTTGTTAAAGATGAGAAAAGATCTTTCCCAGCTCAGATGACTAGGTGGGCTCCTTTGTGAAAGAAGTGTATCAGCTTTGAACCTGTGCAGAGGTGCCAACTTCTTTTTCTCCAGAATCCAAACTCGGCTCTTCAGAAAGTTCTAGAGAAAGTGACCTTTTTCCAGGGAAGTGCCCCCACAGGCAAGAGGACCAAGATAGAAATATGATGGTTAAATAATTGAAAGCATTTCATCATTTTGTCATGTTTTCTGCCTGTTCAGTTTTTCCCTTATTAATGCCTACGTTGTTAAATGAGGAACTGCCTTCTTGGCCTCTGTCCACGGGTTTCACATTCTGCCTTTGTCTTTAGAACCACCTTCTCAGAAATCAGTTTACACGTCAGGAAAAGGTGGCTGGCACCTGTCCTATCCATAAAGTCATTTTACACTGATACAGATAAGGTGGGAAAGCCTTTCATCTCTGGAATTACTTTCTATACTGCAAGTTTGTTGATAAAAAAAACCAACCCCCATCCACAAGGCTGTGGATGTTGTCTGCTTGCAGATGACACCCAGTTGTGTGGGAGAGTTGATCTGCTCGAGGGCAGGAGGCTCTGCAGAGGAACTGGGCCAGGTTGGATGATGGGCCAAGGCCATTGTCTGAGGGACACTGAGGCCAAGCGCCAGGTCCAGCCCTTGGGTCACAACAACCCCCAGCAGTGGTGGCACAAAAACCATCCTGCAAGCTGACTAAAACACAGCTCTGATTCCTCCCAGACATGATCCTCCAGAAAGGCTCCCCTTGGCAGGATGTGACAATCATGGCAATGTTTCAGTGTTTTAGACCCAGCACTTTTCACTGCACTACCTGTGGCTTTAGCAGGACTTTTTTTAAACTTTCAGTATGCAAGTGCTGCTAATACTGCACATTTTAGAACACCTTGACTGAAGCAAGCTGAATTCTTCCCAATGTACTTGTAGTGCCTACAACTTGCTTTCAGTGTCACCTTTGTGTATGTCATATACAAAAACTCCAGATCTACAAGGTTCACAGACATCTCTGCTTAACTTAGTAGTGAAGTTGAGGTTTTGAGGATCTACCACACGTTTAGACAGTTTGAAACAGCTGTGTTATCCAGACCCTGGCCTGTGCACTGAGATAAATCCAGATGTGTTCCAATGCAGAGTGCACAGAAGGCCCCTGTAATCCACAGCCATTCTCCTGCCCTCTTCATGGTCCACATACCAAGCAGTTAGGAGAGAAGCCCCTTAACCCTTAGCTTCTCAGGGGCTCTGCTAACAGCAACCACAAAATCACAGCTAAACCCCCATTTTACTGTAGAATTCAAGACGAGAGGTTAAGATGTGGAAAAGGGGGAATTCTCACTCCCCAGTAAAGCCTTACAGTGCCCAACTGTGGGAAACAGAGCCAAGGTGCTGCAGCCTGACCCTCAAACCTAGGTGGGACAGAAGCCTCTAACAGCCATAAGCAGGATCAGCCACTCATTAGATAAAACACAGCTAAACTCCAAGTCAAAGCAATCATCAGAAGTGTACTGTGTAGAAGTGTGACATTCAACTTTGATACTAGTGTCTTTTACTTTCAATTCCTAGGAAAGCAGATTTTAATGTGAACTGTTATAAAAGCATCCAGTCTTGGCTTTAAAACCCTTAAAAGTGAATGGTTTAGTCACATAATTGCAGACTTTTCTGAAGCACTTCTCCAGCTGAGCAGCAGATCTCCTCCCAAGCAACTGCCAAGCACTATTTATAGCTCTATGCTGTGCACTTGACCTCAGTGGAAACCCAGACAGAATCTCCTGATTCCAACCCCTAGCAAGTTTCACATACTTAACAGTATAGAGTCAGACTCCCCAAATCACACAACAAAGAGATCTTGATCTTCTGTGTGGACTTGACTGGTAGCAATTGTGCAAAGAAACCCCTGCTGCTTTGACCTGGGAGCCCCTGGCTGGGACACAGGGGGGAGAAATGCAAATAAATCCTCTACAACTCCCATCTGTATAAATACAGCAGCTCAGAAGCATTCAGTGCCCATCACTGCCAGCTGAACCAACAGTGACACACTCCTGACAGCCACAACACCATGCACCCACCCTCTGTGACTGGCACTACAAGTCACATTTAGTTTGCAGTAGCCAGGACACATCAGACCTTTCAGCTCTTTGTTTCTAGGGGTTTACTGCCCTGGTATAAGAAGCATATTCCATATGTCTATATGTTTTGGGAATTCATCAGCAGGGTCTCAGAGCACAGGAGGTCCTTGTCCAGCTGCCTCTCATGGAGTCTGGAATCCTAAAGTCAAGGCTGGAATGCACTGTGAAATCCTGACCTTAATCTGGAAAAAATCTAATTTAAAGATCTACTTAGAAGAACAAGATTTCATTTCCATATGCTTTGAAAACATAATCCCATATTTTTTAAATGTTAAACCACTTGATTCTAGTCTTAAATTGTACAGAGCACATCTTCACTCCCTCCACACATTCCTAACTGACATACTGTATCTCTGGCCAGTAGTCCCAAACCACAAAGCCACACACATGGATAATGCAATGCTTTCTTTAGCACTCAGGTTTTGCTTGATAAGAGAGAAAATAAAGAGGAGTAACAGTTCTGCTTTTTAAAGGTTTTCTGATTTGATTTTGTAGTTTGGTTTTGGTGTTTGTTTGGGTTTTTTTCCTCTTCAAAGAAAGGTAAAAATTAAAAATATTTTTAAATGATTTAAACAACTAAATACACCATACACTGGAAAAAGAAAAGAAACCTTCAAAGAGAAAAATACACTTAGGCACAGCAAGCTTGTTTCATGAGGTAGTAGAAGTTATTTGCATTTTGAACCTGGAGAACCCATTCCAAGGAATCCTGCATCACATCATCTCAGTTAATTTCACTTCACTGGAACACAGGGGTAATTACTCTTCACTTTCAATATGTCACAAACACAGAAAACAGAGGTATTTTAAGTACAAGATTCTGCTTGTAGTTAGAAAGATACATCTGTCTTACAAATACAGTTTACTGGCATGTTTATTACTGAAAGAGAAAACAAAGACCTTAATTCCAAACACAGTCTAAATGGACTGAAACACATTTTGCCTTCCTTCTGCATACCCGAGTTCTGTGCAGCCCTGGTGGCCAAGAATACACTGCTACAGGAATAAGAATCTGAACACATGCTCCTAGAAACAGCAACTAGCAGGTGTAGAGACATAGTATTCTTGAGAGCACAGGCATCTTACACAGAATGCACCAAGTGTTTCTCAAAACTGTTGGTATCATGTGAGAGTGGAAGAGCTGAACACTGATAATCATGTCAGAGATGTATTGATCCCTCCTGCCTCCAGTTCACTCCAAGGGTCATTGCTCATTGCCTGAAACCACAAATGCACAGAACAGCCCAATGTTCTGCACTGAACAAAAACCCAAGAAAAAAAGCCAACACGCATTTCCAGTTATTTTAGGCAGAAAAAAGAGTATCTAAGGGATAACTCTGTGCAAATCTTCCACTTCAAGGCTCCACATATTCTTATGCACGGGGTTTTCAGAAAGATCTGTCATCTTTATTGCTCGAAGAACAGGCTCAGGACTGCAGGAGCGCACCACACCCATCACCATGACATACCTCCCTACAAAACACAAGCCAGCAGGAAATTTCATTAACCTTCAGATTTGAAGCCAAGTAGTGAAACAGTTTGAATTAAGCCTCCCAACACTTGCAAGAAAATTCAAGGAATTATGATTGCTTAGAACTAAACTTCAGAGAAAAAGTCATTATCTATGCAGTCATTTTAATGTAGCTTTTACTAGATTTTTCCACATACAGTCAAAACCAGCACATAATTCCTGCTGCTGTGAAAATGGTGGGAGGGCAATTTAGAAGACTGAGATTTAACTGTAAGAGGCAATGGGTGCAAGTTGGAGCACAAGAGGTTTAGGGTCAACACAAGGAAAAAATTTTCCCCAGTGAGGGTGACAGAGCCTGGAAGAGGCTGCCCAGGGAGGTTGTGGGAGTCTCCTTCTCTGGAGACATTCCAAACCTGCCTGGATCTGTTCCTGGGTGACTTGGTGGTCTAGGTGACCCTGCTCTGGCAGGGGGGTTGGACTAGATGATCTTCTAGGTCCCTCCCAACCCCTAACATTCTGTGTCCTGCAAGGCCACAGTCCAACACTTCCGCGGTTAAATTGTACTGGTAAAGGGGAGAAAAAAATAAAACCCTCTCCATCCTTGTTCCTGCTCACAGCTCTTCCCTGCTGCACCTGTTGGATACTGCCTGTAACTGCAGAACTGAGACCAGGCCCTAACCTCACTGCAACTCACAGAGAAGTCTTCACACTGCCACCCACAAGGCCACTGTGGACGCAGCACAACACAGAGCTGCTCCCGCTCTGCTCTTTCGGGTGCCCCTTCTGGGACTCGGGGGGGTGTTTGCGAGAGCAGGCCCTGCGTGCAGCTGCGCCAGCTCGCCCTGCTCCCACGCGTCCCACACTCATCTCCCCACCGGTTCCCGGGCTGTGAGGTGAAGCAGGGGAGGAAAAGCGGCCCGCCACCCCCGGGGTCCGCTCAGCGACCACCCCCGTCCCCCGTACCTGCGCTGAGGCAAGCCCGCCCTTTGGGCACCTCTTCCACGCCCAGCACGGTGAAGGGGTCGCTGCCGTCGTGCAGCCGGGCCGAGCCACCGCGGGCGCCGCGGCTCTCCACCTCCAGCACAGTGCCCTGCATCCACACTGCCTGCAGGCGCAGCGGCGCCCGGCCCGCCTCCGCTCGGCCCAGCTGCCACGTCCCGTCTGGACCCCGCACCGCCCGCCGCAGCTGGGCGGCCAGCACCTTCACCGGCGGGCCCGGCGCGGCCCCGGCCATGCCGCGGCGCCAGGAGACCGCCGGCCGGAGCCGCTGCTCGCAACGCGCAGCCGCTGAGGGAGGGAGGGAGGGAAAGGGCGGGAAGCGGCGCGCGCCCCGCTCCCCTGCACTCCGCCCCGCCCCGCCCGCTGCCGCCGCTTCAAAGGCAGGGCTCGCGCCGGCTCCGGCCGCGGGGTCCTCACCGCAAGGCGACATGGAGCCCCGAGCCCGCGTTATTTCGAGCTGAAGCCACGCAGCCGGCTTAGCCGTGAGTGCTGCCGCGGGCTATTCCCCACCGGCCGCCAGCCTGAGGAGAGCTGTGCGGCGGGAGCAGAAGCGCCCCGGAGTTCTCCAGAACTGGGCGCGCCGCCGCCTCTGCCCGCGCGTTCTCTGGGCAAAACAAAAGCGGCTCTTAGGCAGAACCGAGCGCCCAGGTGGTGCGGGATAAAGCGCACAGCTGCGGGGGTTTTGGTGCCGCTAAGAGCCTCACTGGGTTTAGACCAGCTGGTTCTCATTTCACCTGAATGCAAAGCAGGGCGGACTCGATATGTAAGGACGAGTGTAGAATCGTGTTTTGAACGGGAAATGCTTTGCTGTGTCTCACCGTCGGAATAAAGTCACCCTGCAGTTTGTTTCTGCCTTTGCCCCAGCCCTAGTGCGAGGCTTGCCCACGCCTCTTTCCAGGCTGTTGCAGCCATCCCAGATGTATTTCCACCGTTATTAAGTATTTAGCAAGGAATGATCACTTACGTTTACTGTTTAGTTGATGATGATCCTCTAGTTTCGTGAGAAAAAATGAGAATGCACATGCTGATTTTCTTGGGAATGCTTTCAGGCCATCTTCTCAACATGACAACTTCCATGGAAATTTGGAGCACAGGGAGCTTGAAGTATAGGCAGCTTTAAGATGGGAAGGTTTCATTCCAAGGACTCTTTAAGATTTACTGTCTGTTTATATTACAGATGGGCTGATTTGCTTGGCTGCAATCTGAAATCCTTGCAGTGTTATGGTTTCCTTTGGGTGGGTGGATTGACATTTCATTCAGAAAGTAAGCTGAGAAATAAGCTAATAGATAAACAGGAGGATGGGAAAAAAAAAAAACAAAAAGAAGGGCATCAGAGAAAACTAAGGGGATGCATTCCTCAATTTCACAAATGTTACCTACAAAAGTGCAAAATGGGCAAAAATAAACATAGCACTGCCTCTCCTGCAATCATTCTCCTTTACAGCACTTTGTTCTCCAGTAAAATAGCCAATTACATTATTTTTTAAATTTCAGTTTTGTTTTGAGTAGAAAAACACTTCAAAAGACCTTTTCTTTAAAGAAAATATATACTCAGCCATCCTGTTATGAATTATTCAGCTTGTGTTTTTGTCCAGAGATACTTTCTATTTAGAGACATTCTGTAAATGGGACTTTATTCCTTTTATAGTGTAAGGAAGCAGTTAACTTTTTGTTACCATTTACTGTAAAAATATAATATTGGTAATAACAATAAAAACACTGACATCTAAGCACAATACAGAATCATATAATCTGGCAATTGAGTCATATGGCTTACAGGAATAGAAAAGGCATTAGATGCTTACTGTATATGAATGCAAAATTTGAGCAAGGCTCACAGGAGAAGAGTATTTGTAATTTATGCCCCTAAGCTGCAGTCACTTGACAGCATCAATATTTAGTTTCACATAAAAAAAAAAAAAGTTTGTGCCAAATATTGATAAAAGTATTGTATTCCTATTTGTTACTGTATAATAGGAGGGTCTAATGCTTATTAAGCTATTAAATCCACAGAGGAAGGCAAGACCCCTCCAAGACAGAGTAAAAGGTCCCTTTGAAAAGATTTTCCTTGAAGAAACTGTGTTATGAGAAGGACAGAAGCACTGCTGATCTGCACCAAGAACTGAGTTTGTTTCCCTAAACCAGAAAATCCTTCTCTTTCAGTAAAATTCCTCAGGATGACATGACATGCATGTGAGATGTGTCACAGTAAGGGTGACAGAAGGTCAGACTCTGGACTGTCTTATCAGCAGGAGCCAGGTCTGCCTGCATTAGCCTGCTGCAGTTTTATTGCTGTTGGAACTGGGACATCTCAGAGACCCTCTATCTCCATGAAAAGATTTCCAGAGAAGCAGCTACTAGAAATTTTCTGCCCAGTTTTTTTATACTCTCGCTGACAGCACTACCTAAAATAGAAGCAATTCTCTGCTCCCCCTCTCATTTTGGTAAAAGGCTGAAAACAGTCAGAAAAACTGTTCTTTCTCTTGGCCAGAAATTCTGATCTTTTACATTCTTTCAGCCTACCGGAAAGAGATTTGGAAAAGATCTCTGTCCCAGTCCACTGGTTAATGTGCACAGCAGAGGCTCTTCAGTTTTACTTCTCAGGCTGAGAGGTCACTAACCAGCTTTCAAAAAAAAAATATTTATTTTTTTTTAATTATTTTTATTTGGAATGCAGGCCATCAAGATTTTCCAACTTCAATATAAATATTACTGTTGCCTAAATATTTTCTTTAAAAACAGAGCTACCTGCAAGCTCCACAGATGAATGGAAGAAAAATCATGAAGTGTGGAGCTGCTAAATACATGGATCATATGGTAATGGCCCACAAATGTCCATAAGGCAGATACTATAGACAAACTTCTCTGTGGCATCCCAGCAGCTCAGGAAGTTGAAGTGTGATGGGGACAGGCCAATGGCAGCTCTCCAGCTGCTCTGCTCTACAGCCTGCTGCCAGGGGCTGCTCTGCCTTAGCATCTCCTGCACACACTGGCTGCCCACAGTCACAAACTGCTAAGTGATTGTGTCTTTCATATCCCCCTCCAGTAAAAGGAAGCAGTGTAGAGGAGCTCAGCATGACAGAAGCAAGACAAGAAAGCAATACTCTGTACAGAAAGCATTGCTCCATCAGTGAGAAGAGGGATCTGAGACCAACTGTCTTCCCTTCCCTGGTATTCATATGAAACTTCACTGAAGGACAACTTTTAGCACAGACAAGAACTGTCAGGATTGACTCTATGTTTCTTTTCTTATAATGCACACAGAAACAATATGAAACGATCAAAAGAATCTAAAATTGTTTCCTGGTGAGTGTTTTGTACTGGATAAAAGATGCAATGTGGACATGATGACATACTGGATGAAGTCTGGAAAACCATCCTCATCCTTCAGGGTTTGTTGGGTTGGTTTTTTTTAGGCTATCTCATCATCACTGAGTTTAATCAATTATTTGGAATGAATGGGCTGGAAGTCAGTCATCTTTGCATTCCTAACTTGAACTTCATCTGCTTGTATTTCATGCTTTGGTGTATGGATGCTAAATGGTGATTGACCAGCAATCTCAAAAGCCCTGCAGCCAGAGAAGTCATCTGCAGAAACAGAACTCCAGGTGAGAGCTGCCAACATGTTAGTTAGCAGGTGGCTCTGAACAAGTGACATTTTAGAAGTGACTTGGACAAGGCAAACATGAGTGACAGATGTCCTAATAGTTCTGCTACTAACAAGAGTCTGGCCCCTGCCAATGCTGCATGGGAGTCACTCTAAAATAAGAGCAAATAGGTTATGTGGCAAGTGCTACCAAGTAAAGCATTAGCAGGGCACCCTCTCATGATCTTTTTTTCTTGAGAAGCTCATAGAGATGCTATAGATTACATGATGTCATATGCTTAGTGGCATCAGGAGAAGATGACAGCAAGAGATTTCCTGCAGCTGCCAGGAGCCAACAGCTGCACCCAGTGTTTGGCAGAGGAAAACCTGCATCTGGCTCGGGCAGCACCTCAGAGAGGGTGACACCCTGATCTTGTCCAGCCAGACTGAAATGATTTCACTGCTGGCACGCAAAGTTAACCAGTTCCTGTCCCTACTGGGGGTGGCTGGCAGGCTGTGGAAAGCCTGCAACCCTCTCCAGCAGAGCTGACTCATTTAATTTACAAAGAACACTTAGAGGAAATGCTTAGAGAGCTCCAGTTGCATTCTGCAGAACTGTCACCTGTTTATTGCTTTCCATGCTATAAATATGCTGCTATGTAACTGAAATAAATTATCTTTCTATGGAATAGGACTAGGACAGGATGAAAGAAAAAAAATACAATAAGAATTCATTATAGTCCTTACCAGGATTTGTTGCTGCTCCAGAAGAAGTCTGTGAAGCTGGCTTCCAGATGAGCTTATTCGAACTCCTGCACCAAGAAAAAAGAACTCTTTTCTTTTTAAACAGGAAATATGAATGGCATCCAAAGCATTAGATCTTTGTCCTGACTGAAGTGAAGCCAGTAGCTAGGAGACTTCAGTTGTTCAGCCTTTGTAACTTCATCCATTGAAGAACTGGATGTTCAGGAGAAGCTTAACAGGACTGGAGAGCCCCTGTAGCAAGGGTAGGGGAATACAGACCATGGTGTCCTCCCTTGACAGCTGCTGGCTTTGCAGAAATACACTTTGATTAACATTGTCAGCCCTCAGTTCATCCAGTGGAGTGAGAGCAGAATACTGTTCCTAAAGAAAAGTAACCAGAAGAGTGGAATTTTATTTTTGTAAACTTAAAATCTGAGTTTTCAAATATAAGAACTATACACAGAGGCTGTTAAGGCTGAGAAGTTGCATTCCATACATTGGCAGGGTTCTGCAATGTTCGCAGCCTGTTCAAAGATTAATGAAATTAACTGTTTTTACTGAGTCAAAATTTCAAGCAGGCAAGATCTTTCTCAAAGAGATCATCTCTCTCTACAAACTTTACTTTGTTTTACCCAAACCCACCATAGCTACACCACCAGCAATCAAGCTATTCTGAAATTAAGAAAGCAGTAGAACAGGATTAAAAGGAGCTAGGTTTTAGAATAATGAGTCAGGAATTTTATGCCCCAGCCCCTGACATGGTGTTATGTGCAGTTGTGGTAATGCTAGATGAAAGTCACACTGGTGCACAGGCTATTCAAGGTCTGTTTATCTCTTCATGGGTGCAAAAAGATATAAAATGATAAGTAGAAATCACATCATTATTCTAAATTAGGCCAATATGTAATTGCTGAATTATGTTTTCACAGACTTAGGCTTCTTTAATTTATTAAAGAATCAAAAGACACAGTTTTTCATGAGGCAGCTGGGAGACACCAGCTTAGAAAAAAAGACTTCTACAACTAGTACAGGAATCTCATATTTTAAAATGTATTTTCACATTAAAATGTGACACTCTCCATCTCTTAAGTGATTTTAATCACAGGTTCAAGTTTATAGTCTGCACAGCACCTTATATTAAACACTATATTGAAACTCTCTCATCAAGACCCACCTCTTTCCACTAAGTCTATAAAGTGCAGGATTAATCAGGGATTTGATGGAATGAAGGTCAGACTTTTAGTGTTGGTATTTGAAGTCCTGAACAACCATCCCTGACAACTGATCCACAGGTATCTCATGGTATTCACTTTCTGTTTAAGCACATTACTGGTGCTAAAAGATTTTAATCAGCTCATTGGAGTGTGACTCTGTATCTTGAGCTAAAAGGAAAACAAAATAATCCAGAGGCACATAACAATGAAATTGTGAAAAGGACCCACTTAAAGGGAAAATATTGAAATGATTTCTTATGTATGGCTAAGCTGACCTTGCTACTGAAGGCTGTGATGAAGACTGCAGTGAAGCAACTAAACAAACATGTGTTTATCTGAATAAAATTAAATCATTATTAATGAATTTATTTAAAATAGATATTTGACTTTGTAGATGCCTCAAATGTGCATAGTTGTGCAAAACAATGGCTGTTTCTAAATGTAGCCCTGTGCAGAGCAGCCCTCCAAGCTAAATGACAACTTGGACTTGAAAGTCAAATGCAACCAAAAAAAAACAACCTGATATGCCCACACCCCCAGACATGCAGCAGGGCACCCTGTTGCAAAAGCCAACAATGTTTTTTTCTTCACAACAGAAACTGTCAACACTTGCAAGAGCCAAGCAGGAGACACCAGGTGAGTGGAGATGGTGTCTGATTCATGCAAATGTCACATCAAGTGGCTGTGCAGAGCAGGCATGACAATGGCTGTGTGGTTCTGCTTGCACCTTTGAAGAGCTGACATTCCCAAACATCAGGCATTTTTATTGTCCATTTCAGATTTTGTACAGAAGCATTCCATAGAATCAGAATGTCAGGGGTTGGGAGGGACCTAGAAAAATAATCTGGTCCAACCCCCCTGCCAGAGCAGGGTGACCTAGACCAAGTCACCCAGGAACAGATCCAGGTGGGTTTGGAATGTCTCCAGAGATGGAGACTCCACAACCTCCCTGGGTAGCTCATTCCAGGCTCTGCCACCCTCACTGGGAAAAAGATTTTCCTTGTGTTGACCCTAAACCTCTTGTGCTCCAACTTGCACCCATTGCCTCTTATCCTGTCACTGGATGACACTGAGCAGAGTCTGGCTCCATCCTCCCTACACTGCCCTTAACATATTGATAGACATTGATGAGGTCCCCCCTCAGTCTCCTCTTCTCCAGGCTAAAGAGCCCCAGCTCTCTCAGCCTCTCCTCAGCAGGGAGAATCTCTTACAATTTGAAGAGATTAGAATCTCTTCAATTTCTACAATTTGAATGTGTACAATTTGAATTTCTACAATTTAAATCTCTTCAATTTCTCCAATGTGAATCTCTTCTACAGTGTGAAGAGATCTGAATTGCAAGCAGCAGCCACTGGAGAAGAGACAAGGCCAGCACCTGACCTTGGCTGTGCTCATCAGCCAGACAGTTGCCGGTTAAAGCTTCATTTACAAGAAACTGTGCAGGGTGAAAGTGAAAGTTGCAGAGGAGTTTCTTTTTCCTACCAACAGATCTGGCTTATCTGTCACTACCTTACCTAGGCTCTTTGAAAAGATAATACTGTGATTGCTAACAAACAGTCCCAACAGATGTGGGTAAGGTCTTTTCATTTTCACTGTTTTTCATTCATTTGAAGGCAGAGGGAGCACTGAACAGTGGAACTTACCACTTGACAGAGACCACTGATTTATCTGCATTCTGCCTCTGCTGCTTCTTTTCTGCTGGGAACTCAGTGGGGTTTCTCTCCAGTGCAGACCACAGGAGCCTCCAGGATTCACCAGTGGAGCTAAGGACACAGTCAGTCTTGCAGTCGTGCTGTCATTTAGTGTAATCCCTTTTATGCTCATTTCTGCCAAAGCAAATACTTGGGTGAACATCTGGGTGATGGCAGAAGTATCCTCCAGGCCCCTTTTTTCACTCCATCCAGGTTGGTTAACAATGGTTAAGTATCTTGCTGAAGGAATTAAACCATCTTAAGGCAGAGTGTGGCCCTGCTCACTCCTCAGTTCCACTGCTCTGTCCTGCCTGGGAAAATTAAGCATTTAGGTATATTGGTTAGAATCAACATAGAGAATGTGGATAGAGTTCATAAAATACTTTGTCTGGCCCAGTATACTGGACCATAACAGTACCTGTAAAACCAGCACTGCTCAGTATCAATCTACTGATTCTTCTGCTTTGGGTCCTATTCTGAAAGATGCTAAGTACCTTCTGGGACATGCTACAAACTTGAAGCCTTATTTACTATCAGCCCAAGTAATGGTTGTAAGCAACTTGCAAAATCTAGGCTGGAAGAAACAGTACTTATTAAGAAAAACTTAAATACAGTCACAGGGGTGTTCATTTAAATAGTGCCACATTTACTCAAGGCTGGCAGTATTCAGTGAATGTCCCTTTTGCTTGTGCTTCTGGCAGCTTTCCCTTCTGTTTCTTAGAAATGTAATTGCAGAGGTCCAGATTCTGTTCTGGACACAGGATCAGGGTGGGGAAAACAGATGCTCCAGCTTGAAGGAAACAGAAATGAAAGTAATATATCTTTTTTTTTTTTCATTCATCCTCTGCTCTGTAAAATAGTTGTGTTTCCTTCTCAAGGCTGCATTTCTCAGCTGTAAAACAATAGAAGTCCCTCCACCAGTACTTCTCCAAACTTCATCACACAGCTGTGGAGTGGTGCAAACTGATAACATTTTACAAGAGTACTTGCAAAGTCATAAAAGAAGCAGTGCCATTAAGTTGGTACTCCTAAACCATTGGGAAAGTTAAGTTTCTGTTCTTGATTTCAGAGTGGGTAGCATGTTTTGCAATGATCTCCAACTGTATTTCATGGTCTGTAAGCCTGCATTAAGCCTCATTAAATTCCTGGTACATGAGTAATGAAGGTTTGAATTTTTGAATTTGCTGCTTTGTTGTTTCCTCTGTAAAGTTGCAGATACTTTAGGAGCAATGCTCTCCTGGTAGCCATTCCTCATGCAGACACACATTATAGAACAAGTTTCCACTGTGACTTGCCTTTTGCTGGTTTTCACCCACACTTTTATATTCTCTGTAAATGTCTGAATATACAGCATCTCAACCTCACAGCTCTAAAGCTCTACCTTTGTGTTGCTGCAGACTGTGCATTTCAGAAGAGGCCCCTGGAAAGTGGGAAGTCATATCCCAGGTCAGCCCTGGGTCTCCATCCTGCTCAAGTAGGAGGAAAGCAGCTTCTGCCTCCTGTTCCCAGTTTTTACCAAGTGCTGACAGCTTGGTTGGTCACAGTTTGCCCTCTGTGGAAGCAGGTCAGCTCTGGTCATAGAAGCACAAGATTCCTGTGAAGGAGGACTGAATGTCTAGATTGCACAGCTAGAAAACTGAGGGTTCTCTAAGCTTGGACAAAAGCCTCATGAGGAAGGAGTAGCTCCCCTGGTTGCAGGGCTGTCTCTGATTACTCACTTAAATACTTCCTGCTCCCTTTATTTTTGTTAGTATTCTTTCTCTCTTCTTCCTTCAGTGTGCACAGACCCTGCAATCAAATGTTGTCATCCAGGAAAGGGACTCTTTATTGTGCTGCAATTACGAAGCAACAGATGACTTAAAGCTGGGAGGCAATGCAGATGTGTTTCAGCAGACAAGGAGATGTTGCAGTCACAAATGTTGCATACATAAGGACCAATACTACTGTATTTAACCCTCTGTCTTGTGAGGGAAGAGGTTGGGCATACATTCCAAACTCAGGCTCAGTTTTCTAATTTCCCTAGAAGTCAGGGTTTTTTAGCCCTCTTTCTGGTCCAAAACTGTTGTTAATTTTAGCTTTTATTGGCTACTAGAGTTAAAACTGACTATTCAGTTAACTTCACGAGGATACATGCTGTACATACAGTATATTCTAGGAAATTCTAGTATATTCTAGTTCACATTTTAATCTGAAATGCAATGATGTAAAAAAAAAAAGTGGTTTTTTTTAAGATAAAACACCAATTCAGTGTTTTTCCTTCACTCAGTTTTGCTACAGTTTGGGACAATTGTCACTCTTTTTTCAAACTGAAAGAGTAGAGCTTTGAAAGAATTATCATCCCTTCAGTGACTTCATTAAAGACATTTTCATTAAAGGGGGACCATCACCTTTTCAACCTTATCAGCTTTATCCAACAGTTTACCAGTGAGATAATTTGTGGGAATGTAAGCTTTTCAGGTTTAACAATGGGAAATTCAGGCTCAAATTCCTGGCCATGCTTGTCAAGCCCATTTTGAAATGATGGTCTCATCATATATATATAGATGGAAACATTCTCTGGTCCTCCTGTGGAACTGCTTTAGTTCACTGAAAGGCATTTAAGAGCCATTGACCTACAGAAAGAATGGTACTTGTCCTCAGGTCTGCATATTGGGGCACTGATTTGAGAGGTGAACAAACAATTCCTGGCTCAGCTTAAAATACCACTTATGTAACATAACTACTTCATATACAATATATAACAAAGTTTAACAAAGAGGTCTTCTAACTGCTGGCCCAGCAACCCTCTCTTGGCTTGCTCCATTTTACAAAGACTGCCAATTCTTCAAAGACCTGTTTCTGAACAAGCTCAAGAGGGTGAAAAGCTCCAGACACACCTCTATGGGCTCCTTACTGGTTTCTTGTGTGGCATACTGGCTGCTTTGGAGCTCCCCTCAAAGAAATTCAGCTCTCAGAGGACCATAAACAGGTCCAACACTTTTATCTCAACATTTTGTTGGGCTATGCTCAGTGTTTTGGAATACTTATCTTTTTTTTTTTTTTTTTTTGTCTTTTAGGCTAATTAGTGCAAGGTTACCAGCAGGCAGTGTGTTTAAGAGCAGGGCTTAATTCCATGTCCTGATTTAGTGCTCAAGCTAATGGATTGCCTTTCCTTGCTGGGTCTACCTCCCCATCTGTAAATATAAAGCTGGTGCCTGCAAATGGCTTAGTCACACATGACAAGCATGGTTTAAACAGCTCCTAGTCCAGTCTTGCACCTGCAGAACTTACCTTGTCACACTCTAAAGACAAGCAAAGCAGGTCTTTGTAGTCTGAATTGCCCAGAAAAAAAACACAGTGTGATGCTCACAGGGTTTTACTGCTTCCTGCATAGACACATTATCCACCCTCACTGCGTGTGCACTGACAAGATGTAAATAATACACATGAGATAAAAGTGGGGGGTGAAGAGGGTGGGGTACTGCTGAAAATCACTTGGATGATCAAATCATCAGATGACAGATGAATTTTCAACAGACTGACTAAATCTACATTCAGATGGAAGGATTCAAACACATTTGCAGTGATTATCCTGACTCTTCTCTAAAGCTCAACCCCTAGCAGATAAGGAGAGATAAGAGAAAGGTAGTAATGATCTTGTCAACTCAGAGATGTCATTACTTGAACAGCAGTAGGCTGGAATGCTTTTGCCTGATGCCTTCAGTGTGAAGGGATGAAAACATGATTTTTCCATCCAGCAGAGGGGGCTTGGCAGTAGGGATTCTAAGCAAAAAAAACCAACCCAGTTCTTTGGAAATTGAGTAATACTAAAATTAAACTGACTTTTATAGGAACTTGCATAGCATTAGAGATATGAGCAGACCTTCCTACAAACCAGATTCAAATATAAACAGCCCCAATTCAAACTTATTGTTGTTCTGGCTATCTTTATTTCCCTGACTTCTCATTGTGGCTTTTTTATTTCAGCAGAAAGCCCTTGCAGTTAGACCTGACAGGCACAGTGTGCAAGCACAGAAGTTATTGCTCCAAATTCCTTTGAAAAGATGAGTCCAAGTTTCTATTAAACCTGTCCCTCTAAACTACTTCAACACATGTACAAGAAAATAACAGGGAATACATTGATAAAGTCCTGGTGGAAAGGTTTCCAAGCCACCACAAAGCTGTGTATTTGAAGGTAGTACATATCATAGGAGTGGTCCAGGAGTTTACAAGACAGTTATCTAATTATTTGAGGCCACTTTGTAGTTTTGAACAGTAGACATAAATCTGAATGACCCCAAGAGCCACTGGCAACCTCACAATATAGGTGAGACCAAAACCATGGATGTATCCAAAGGTGGTGGTGCACAGAAGCACATTTAAAGCTAATGCTTAGTGTTAAGTTGCACAGTGTTGCACCAAGACAAAAGAATGCCAAACATTTTCCTTAAAATGAAAAGAGGTTGGCTAGTCTTCTGGTAAATTCCACTGTTTCATGGTTAATTGGATTTGTCTCCCAAATATTCTTTCCTTGCTTGATTTCCACTCTCACAGAAGGAAAATGCAGGCAGGTACATCTGAATACCCAGGAATTATATTCACTGTATTACTTCTGATGAATAGAATTTTACTCCAGATGTGAGCACTTAAATGTCGCTCTTCAGTGCTGTTCCAAATCTGATTCTTTCATTTCTAGTGAGAACTAAGAACAGATTCTGGTAAATGTCTTTTCACCTCTGTGGCTCCAGCTTCTGGTGAAGGCCATACTGAAAATTAATGCTGTAAGATTCAAGAGTAACTTGAAATCCATGCCAGATGTAGTAGAAGGTGCAAATGACTCACCAAGCCCAGGAAGGGTGCAACACTTTCCCCCTCTGATGTGAGCACAGCCTGTTACCTGGGAAGCAGCACTCAGTCTCCTTGCAGGCATGCTGGTAGGTGCAGCACTCTGCAGATGCCTGGGCTCTGCCTGTTGAACTGGTCTCACCACTCATTCCTGTGAGCTCTGTGTTTGTGGGGTACAAGAATTGCCACCCACATAGCCCAGTAATCTGCCTAATATACTAAATAGTTCATTAATATACTTTAAAAAAGAGTACCTAGCAGAGGAGAAGAATGAGAATTCTCATCACCCAGTGCAATAAGATTTACCCACATGTAGTGGGTAAAAAAAGGTTGTCCATTCAACCTTCTGAGTGGGAGGAGCTGTACTAGGCACTGACACACTGTACACCACAGTATTTCTGACAGAAAAGAAAGATGGGTTGTGAAGGGTCCAGCAGCCCCTCAGGAGGAAGGGGGATGCAGCAGGTCCCTATGTGTCCTCAGTCCCCAAAGCAGTAAATGGCACCGGCTCTGACAGATGGTGAGCCCTGGCCCCTCCTGCCTTTGAGTACCCTCATCCATACCACATCTGCAACATGTCCACCCCTACCTCTCAGTTCCCCCAGTCTTTGCATCCAGTGCCTTCCACATCCTTTATCCCACTTCTCCAAACCCATTTCAAAATCCTTGCCTTGCTCTATAGAGCTGCTTTGCTACTCACAAAAAAATATCCATCTTTCCAAAACAAAGCATCATCCCCTCCCTGATTCAACAACCCTGGACTAGCCATTCCTCCAGGACCTTCCCTTTCTGCCTGCTTGGAATCACCCCAGAGCTTCTTTCTTCAAACCCTCAGGTGCTCCCAGCACTGCCCCTGCCTTTTGGCTCACTCCCCAGTGTCAGCCACCCCATGGGAGGATTTCCAACCATACCAAGTCCTGCTCTATTCACAGCTGTGAGAGGAGCAGAAGAGGCCTTGTCTGAGGGAAAACAAGGGAGTCCAGCTTTCTGAAAGCAATACACAGTATGCACTGCTGTGTATGGTACTGGAGAGGACTGAGGAAGAGAAAAGAGAAGAAAGGTGGGCAGTTATGGGAATTTGCAAGAAGAAAAGAATCTACTTCGATGTTAATGACCTGAGTCAAAATACAAGGAGGCTGAACTTCCCAGAAAGGAAGTTCAGTAACAAGGAACCACAAGATAACCTTCAAACTTCATTCTCAGAAAAAAAATACTATACAAAGTATACTTCATGTTGAAGAGATAGAAAGTAAAAGACAGAGCATCAATGATCTAGAAGGTGGTGGAGTCACCATCCCCAGAAGCATTCAAAAAACATCTAGATGAGGCATTTCAGGGCATGCTGAGGTGTGGGGATTGGAGGTTTTGGTGGTGGCTGGACCAGGTATCTTAGAGGTCTTTTCCAGCCATGACATTCTGTGATTCTGAAAACTATGAGCCCAGAGGAGTAAGATGACATCTGACAGCTTGAAACATAAAATACTCTAGGGCAAGTGAGACTCTAGATGCTGCTGACCTAAAAGCTACTAGACATTGCTACTGCTGTTATTTAAGCTTCTTCCAGCACTTCCCAGACACCAATTATTTGAAGGAACATCAGGTACATTACAGAATGCATGATAAGCAAATATGTAATTGTCTCCCTTCCATTCAGCATATTTACACACATACTTTAAAAAATAAAAAACCACCCCAAAACAGTCATTCCTGGGTTGCCTTGCACATATACTGAAAGCAATGAAAATGTGAATTTTTAGGCCATCAAGAGATGCAATTCAAGTGCATGAATGTTGAGTTCCAAGAGCTTTCCAATGGCCTAACAAAGATCCAAGCAGACAGACTGTTCTGCAGGCATGGATCACTAACAATCAAACTGCTTAACAACAACTCCAAACAGTCTCATTGGTCTCCTGTAAGGTCATTACCTGCAGACAACAACAAAGAATGAGTCGTTTTGTCAGTTTGGGTCCTCCAGGGGTGAATGCAGCTCCTCCTGAAACAAAAAGAGAAGTCAAAAACCCAGCTAGCAAAGACTGCAGGGCTGAGTCACGGAGGGTTCTTGGACAGGCAGGGGAGTTTTAGCAGGAAACCACCTACCCCTTTATTTCCAGCTCCACTTCAGCTATGCCCTTCCACTCAGCTCAGGAGGTGATTTTTATCACTAGATGTTGTGGATGCATTTGCACAGAGATGCTTTCCAAAAGGCCACCTATGTTTAGCACCGTGGCTTTTTTTTCATGAGGTTTCTATACATTCATCAGATGGAAGAAATGCTGCCCCTTCTACCTCCAGTGCAAAAGGACCTCTTGTCCAGCTTGAGTCACACCTGCCCTGCATGCTTGCTCTGCATGGCTGAACTGCAGCTGTGTAGAAACTAGCATGCTGGCATTGTGAACCTCACCAGCACAGGCAGCTACAGTAACATGAAAGCACTCAGCTTCAAAATGTAGACAATCCTTGGGTAAGGCAGGAGCTCAAAGATCCAGAAAAGGTGGGAGAACTACAGTTCTGTCAACCTATCCTGCCTCAACTCAATGATCTCTGCCTTCTTCAGCACCTGCTGACAGAGGCCTGCTCTCCCATGTCCAGCATATTATCTTTCTGGCAATTAATATAACTAAAAAGACAATAAGTTTGTATCCAAAAACCATTCTGGTATGGTAGCAAAGCTTCTCTTTATACCTTTCTTCTTTGAATTATCAAACATCTAATGGCACATTCCAACCCCTTAAAATTTAGACAGGGCCTTCCTTGTCTTTTCCTGCAAACTCTGGCCTAGTGCTGTGAAAAAGCAGCCCCCCCCCTGCATCACTCAGGGCACAAATGTGTGAGTGGGCAGATCTGTATGTGCAAACATAAACAGCTCAGTTCCTGGCTTTGTAAACCATATGACATCAGTGCCAAGTGTGCACTGGTGTGCAAAAGGGGTGGAGGGTTGTGGTATGTGCAAACTGAAGTGCCAGTTAGAACAGAGGAGGAGATGGGTAATGATTCTCTGGAACAGAGATGGAGCCTCTGCACAGCCCTGTGACTGCACCAGAATTCTGTCTGCAGCAGGGAATGGCTGCTGACTCCCCAGTGCTGAGCACTTGTGGCCATGGAGCTCTCCGGGGCTCCAGTGGAGCAGAGACCTTCCCAAACCCCTCCTGTGCAAGTGCTGTTGTGTTTCCCTAGCCCTGAGAAAAAAGGGGCAGGGAGGAGACCAGGGAAGAGACATACAGATAAGAGCATACTTCAGTTGGACCCATTTCTCTCTGCATATAGAAGTTTATGCAAATGAGAATAAGCCACAAGACTTCTGGGAAGTTGCCCCTGCCACTGTCTGCCTCAATGTGAAGATGTGAGTGAAGTTAAGAGAGGGAAGTCTCTGGAAGCTGCTTCTAAGCAGTCAGTAAAAACACCCAGTCCCATCCAGCAGCAGTTGCTTTAGCAGTCTACGTAGGCAGCTCTGCACATTCAGGATCACCACAATTTTTTTCCCCAAAAAACTCTTCTTATGGCTCATTTTTTAAAACCAGGCTCAACTTTAGCCTTGTCTTTCAAGTACCCATTTGAGAAGTCATCTGAAGCAGAACAGAGAAAGAAAGCAGAATGAATCACAAGAGCTGATCATATTGCCAAGGCTTTGCAGGCTGCACTGCTCTTGGTATTTAATGCAGCAGGTCTGTCACATGAAGAGGACTCATATGTGATCTGAAACAACCCAGTGAGCACAACAAGGTCAAAACCTGTGGCTTTACCTCACTAGTGTTTCCCTCTCCCTGCCAAATCATGCTCCTCCTACCCTTCCACCACCACCACAAGCTGGCTCAAAATGAACAGAAAATAACCACACTCAGATCTGCCTGCCACCCGCCAGTGGAAACTGGGAATTCACTGGAATTCAGGAAACTGGAGGCAGGTCACATGCATTACACCCTTGATACCACAATTTATCTGCACAGTTGATACTTTAGAGTTTCATGTATGTTGTTCAGTTTCCCTGAAATTAACCTTTTTTTTTAAAAAAAAAAAAAAAAGAAGAAAAAGAAAACCCCACAGTCTTTCAGGGGGATCAGAAACCAATTTCAGGAAACACTACCAACCTTGATGGTAAATGCTGCCACAGAGAACAAACTCTGTGTGTCTAAGGGTTTTTTATGGAGTTTCATACAGAAATAGAGGAGGAAAAGTGTAGAATGCTATACAACAAGCTGAAATACCACCCTGCTATCTATTGCAGACTTAGCAGTGGTGAGATGTTTTTAGGATGGCCCATGAGCAAGCAAGAAATGAGGACCTGATTTTTTTTCAGTGCTTGAACCAGGCAAGCTACTTTTTTCAGCTCCTTTTCCTTCCAGTGCAAGGGATCCCTTGGCACTGCTCCACTGGCACAGTGTGCAGCCCCACCCTGGGCTTCTCTGTCCCAAACAGCAATGACTGTGCAGGGGGAAAATGGGACACTCAGAAAGCAAGTGTAAACTATGGGAAGAATAAAAAGTCAGAAAGGATGGAGGAAAATAAAGGGAGTTAGGTGGTATCTCTTTGAATGTTATTCATCTCTTTAAAAATTAGCTATTTTTGGCAGCAAAGTTAAGGTCTGGACACCGCTGCTCTATTCTGGGTGCAGGTCTGCTTTTCCATTTTGCTAAAAACATCAACTTGGAACTCTTTGTCCACTTGCCACTACCAGCATTTTGGATGCACAGATCAAGTGCAACGTGAAGTCACATTTGCATCTTTCCATAGCCATGGCATATCCATCACATTCCTATTAAAGAACCAGCACATACAAGAGAAGAAAATGTTCACCTGGCTCAAAAAAGAAAATTTGTGAGAAACATCCTAAGGTCACAGTCACTGTACTATTGTTACTGTGTTTATACAATACAATAACTGGAAATCTTTCTGAAGGGCTCTGAGGAAGCTTCTGCCAAGTCTTCAGCAAAGCCTAAACTCAGAAAAGGTTTCCTCCTGAATCAAAGCATATACTGCAAGTATTGACTTGGGAAGATACTGGAGATTTTTTTATGTACTCAGAAATTCTAGGTCTCTGTCAGGGCTCTGAAATAGTCAAACCTCTCAGGATGTGTAGGATCCTGTCTGTGATTTATATTTTTTTTTTGCTCTACTAAAACACCATCACCTGAAGGCTGCATTAATTTCTGTTGGATGGGGCTGTAATATTAGGAATATATAGATCATTCTTTTTAGATGTAGACTCAGAATCATGGATGTAGTTTTGGTACTGCTGCAGGAGCTGAAAGGTTATTCAGGCCATATTCCAAGTCATGGTGTGAGACAGAGCCAACAACTAGAGAGAAGTACAAAATTAACCTGTTTGCATATAAAAATAGCTCCAGCCACATTACCAAAAGGTTCTTCTGTGAATAGAGTTGTATTAGAATGACTTGTGGTTTGAGATCATCACATGTCACACTACTCCTACATTCAGTAAGATTTGAAGGTCACCTTGGCAAGATCAATTCCATTTGTGTATGTGACTAAGTCTAACACTTCCCCTAGACTCACCATCAGACACTTTTCCAGGATTCTGACCTTACTGTGAAATGAAAGAAATCTGCAATTGAAATACAGCATGGCATTTCTTTCCAGTTGAAGTAAAGTGATAACAGGACTTCTCACCCTGTCAGAGGACAGAGCTGCCCTCCAGAAGTGAGTCACCACAGACATCAGACCTCCCAACGACAGCAATTTCATGAAGTGGCTGCAGAATTCCAGGAGGAAATCTTCTAGGTTGGGCACTCTTCCCACTTTCAGAGGACCTGCATGTCAAGATACACTCATTTTACATAAGGTAATAAAATCTCCTACAGATCCTTCTAAAATTTGAGCATGCTTCTTAATGTCATTGGATGATGTTTCTAATTTACCACTTTAATGACAGACACCCAAAATTCTACACTTCAAGGGCTTCTAAAGATAGAAGTGACACAACAGTGGCAGAAATTGCCAGCTTATTCTCCTGATTCCTCCAAATTGTGTTGCAGTTGGAATATGCTGAAGCTAATCTACTCTGAATACAGCTTGTTGAATTCATGTGTAAAACTGGCTGAGGTCTGCAATAAATCTGGAGAGGAAGAATGTCTGAAGAAAAAAAAAAGCCAATTATTTTTTCCACAGGAGCAATTATGGCAGGTTGGGGCTTTTTTTTTTCTCCTTTCCTATTCTTGGCACATGAGGAATCAATATTTTTACCCTGAAGTAGACTGCTGAGCCACCTATCAGGACCTGTCCTTTCTCCAGGGACAGGGGAGGAACAGAAGTCTGGCTAATTTCTCAATACTTTGAAAAGGAGAAATTAAAATTCACATTAGCTTTTGCTTGCCTAGATCTTTGCAGACATATGTTACATAAGAGAAGCTGCAAGATGCTGCTATGCCATCACCTTCTGATTTCTCAGCTTCCTCTGTGCACTTCTGTCTGCTGTATCAGCACTGTATCAGTCTTTGTTCATGTTAACAACAAGCCCTCCTTTTCCTTTTCCTTCTCATGTAGGTGATAGGGTGTCTAAATCTTCACATTCAAGGAAACAGAACTGAGATTCAGGACCATTTGACCATATTAAGAATGAATTTTAATCAGTTCCTGTGGACTGAAAACCAAAGTCAATGGAACATTTGAGTCATTTGCTCCACCTCACCCCAACCAGAGAAATCTCCCTCTATTTGATTATGCCCATCAATGAAATCCATCCACTCCACAAGCTTTGCATTACTTCAGCAGAAGCTCAGCATTTGTATGTGGTTTCAACAGATGGACTCGTGGGAGCATCAGAAAAGGCAGCAGCACAGTTCACCTGCAGCAGCAAATGCAAATTGGCATTCATGTAAACCACTCAGTGCACAACCTCATCAGGCACTGCAGAGGAGTGATAGAAAATGCCTGGGAGAATGGGAAACAAAACGAGCAGAGGCCAAAGATACTATTCAAATAGTAATAAAGGAATCTGAGGGCCTTTTGGGATTACAAATTGATGTTTGACTTGGTGTCCCCAAGGTTTCCACTCAAAAATGCCTTTTCCCCAAAGCTTATGGCCTCTCCTGTGCTTTCTGTACAGCCAGCATTCCCTTCCCTGTTACATGGATGGAGAACTGAGGATGAACTGCATGTCCAGTCAGCTCCAAAACCCACAGCATCATTCATAGTGTCCTGTTATCACTTCTGTGGGCTTAGGGTGTGAAAGGACATGAGAACAGGGAACTGGAGACACAGAGATTGTGTCTTGAAGTGTATCTGGAAGCTGAACTACCTTTGTGTGGTTCTGCTTTAAAAGCAGCAGTTGAGCCTCTGCAGCAGCAGTTCCCCTGCAGGAGTGGCAGCCTGCTACCTCTGCCAGGAGCACCACCATTCTTTTTAGGCACCCAAAGTTCTTCCATCAGCTGTAGACTGTGCACATACACACAGCACCACCCCCTCCAAGCAACACAGATCTCTCATTCATATGAAAAAGCCACCAGAAAGCAGGCTGCCCTTTCACAATGCTCTTACCAACCTTTGAGGCTTTCCTTTTTTGTTGTTTTTTTTTTTACTCAACTAATTACCAAGAAGTTTGTCTAAACTACTGAAATGTAGAAAACCCAAACCACGTTTTTGTATGGTTAACTGTTCCAATTAGGCTGAGCTCAAGGAAACCAGCATTAACTGCCCCAGAAGAAGGAACTAACGTGACTTAAAAGAAACTGTTCCAGAATAGCCAGTTTAGAAAGAAACTTGCCTCATAGTCTCAGACAATTTACTACTTATTTGAAGTATAACAGTTTGTATCTCTTACAGAGATCTATTTCAAACAATCTGGACTATTCAAAGGAATTTATGGGAGGGAGAGGCTCAACTGTTATTCAGTTTTAGAACACAGCTGAGTTGAATTCATTTAAATTCTCAAACCCACTCCTTTTCATCTGAGCCACTAGACACATGCACTTTCTCATAACTAATCCTCACACTGATCCTTTTTAGGAGAGAAACCCACTAATTTCTGTCATTCATCCTAGCTGGATGAGACCTGACTGGTACATGATCTGCAGAACAGCATGAACTCCAGTTTAGACAGAAACTATTCATTCTGGACCAACTGTCTAGCTCTTGTCTAGGTATAGTCATGATGCTCACTCAGGCTTGATAACAAACAAGAGACATCTCAAAATCTGTTTTGTTCTTGGCACAGTGACTTCTGTATGCTGTGACGTGTGTGCCAGAAACTCCTTCAGTGATAGCTGGCATGATAATACCAATGTAAAGTGAGTTATTTTTATAGACATGTTACCTGGCAGCAAAAAAGATGAGCTGTATTCATCAGGCCCACTTTATTACCTCTTAACTTAGAAAATGCTAGTATGGATAGTGTGGAAATGGAGATGTCTAAGGAAATGTCTAGTCACAACAGTTGCAGCTTTTGGGCATGTCCCATTTAACTACATCAAAACTCTGACCTTAATACCTACTTCAAGTGGGTTCACACTTCTCTCAGTGCTGCTGGTTTCAGTGCAGCTGAAAGCAGACTCAGAAACAAGTGTGGTGTCCAACTTACTTGCAAAATCAAATAATTCCGATTTCAGGGGTTCCATTTAAATGAAAATTCAGATTCTGGAGAAGAAAACAAAACCCACTAAAACAGGAAGGATGGTATTGTGGTTAAGTTTCTAGTATGGGGCTCTGAAGACCTCAATTATGTTCCATTCTTAGCCCTTCTGCAGACTCTCTCACTCCGTGACTTTAAGCAAATCACTGAATCTCTTGGTGCTTCAGTTCCCCTTTTCTGAAGATGATGTTGATGATTTGCCCAATTTAGATAATGAACACTTTGATGTAAGAGCTCCCATTTACAACAGCAGCACAAGAGAGGTTCTAACCTCAAAACACTAATAGTAAGATATGTGTCCCTATTTACTGTTCTTACAGGAAAGCAGCAATTTATTAGACTTGGAAAAAATACTCTGATTACTCACTGGCAATTGTTTTCAAACAATAAGACAATTGAGCTCATTTAACATTCCCATATTAATTCCCACATTAATTACCCACTTACTATACCAAGTGCTGAACAAAATGCTGTTCCACAGACAGACTGGCCTGACAATTCATCCAGCTTTGTAACAGAACCAGTGTGTGCTTCTCTTCTCTAACATTAGGAACAAAGTTGACATTGGGAGTGCCTGATGATTTCACAAGCCTTTCAAGATTTTTGATTTTTGATTTTTTTTTTCCCCAGAGGACTGTTGCTGAAGGGGGATGAATTCAGCAGGGTTTGAATTGCCCCATGAGGGAATTTATACTGGGGAATACCATACACAGTATCACCACCCTCTTGGTGGTTTCACAGAGTGGGGAAAGGCTTGGAACATGAAGGAAGTTCTGCCTGCTTTAGCAGGGCTAAGAGCATGGTTCTTGAAAAACAAACTAAAAGGCAAATGTCTTGTATCTCTCCAACAGAGACAATACTCTCCTACCTTCAAAAGCATCTTCAGAACCATGGATTTTTCCTTGCAGCCTCCTGGCAGACCTTTCCTGGCACCCATATTCCCTGAGCTTTCTGAACATACTCCCTCTTGCTTTGCCCAGTTTCCAGTCAGTGAACTGTGCTCGTGCTGCATGAACACCTAGTGCTTCCTTGGAGCACTTGGACTTTTCTAACATTTTCCAAACGACTATTTACAAAACATATTTAAAGACTTTTCCTTTTAACAAAAGCCAAATTTGTTATCCCAGCCTTTGGAGGTTTGCTGATAAAACCCTTCAGATCAGAAGGATTTACTCTCCTGCTCCAGGAAACAAGGGAGAAGGGTGTATGGGATAATGTCTTTCTCACCACACTTTGCCTTTCTTTTCTGAGACCATCAGCAGGGCAGAAAGGGAACACATTTGTTGTTCTCCACTTGAAACGGTACTTTGTGAAGAGGAGAAAAAAAAGGCATTTCAGAAGGAAGGCTTTTCTTACAAAACAGACTGTTGTCCAATTCACCTTGCAATAAACAGTAAGTTTGTAAATCTCAGCAAGCTGAGTGACAGAGCACAGGTCAGAATCTGAACTGGCAGCAATGCTTTCAACTTCACTTATTTCTAGAGACCTTTCTATGTGTGCTCTGCCCAGCAGCTCTGAAGCAGCTCCAAAATTTATGCACTGCCCTCTTCTGTGTAGAGGAACCTCATTTTATCCAAACCTCCTGACATGGAGCTCTTTCCAAGGGCCAGATTGTGGTCATTTTACGTAGAGGGTGAGGAGATAAGAAAAGAAACAGAAGGATGGGAACAGGCACTGTGAAACATGAGTGGGTAAAATTGAAGATATCCCAAGAAACTCAACTTTTGGGTCCCTCAAATCCTTAGCATTTCCTACCACAAAATCTTCACTCACTGTACAAGTCTCCTTTGCATATCATGACCTTTTTTTGGCACCTTATCACAGAATGTTAAAGATTGGAAGGGACCTAAAAAGATCTTCTAGTCCAACCTCTCTGCCAGAGCAGGATCACCCAGACCAAGTCACCCAGGAACAGATCCAGGTGGGTTTGGAATGTCTCCAGAGAAGGATATTCCACAACCCCCCTGGACAGCCTGTTCCAGGCTCTGGCACCCTCACTGGGAAAAAGATTTTCCTTGTGTTGTCATAAACTTCTTGTGCTCCAACTTACTCCTGTTGCCTCTTGTCCTGACATTGGATGACACCGAGCAGAGTCTGGCTCCATCCTCCCTACACGCACCCTTAACATAGTGATAGAGGATGACCTCATATTGGATGAGGTCCCCTCTCAGTCTCCTCCAGGCTAAAGAGCCCCAGCTCTCTCAGCCTCTCCTCAGCAGGGAGATGCTCCACTCCCTTAATCCTTGTGGATCTGCGCTGGACTCTCTCCAGTAGCTCTCTGTCCTTCATGAACTGGGGTGCCTGGAACTGGACACAGTATTCCAGGTGGGGCCTCACCAGCACAGAGAGGCAGGAGAACCTCCCTGGAGCACCCCAGTCCACTCTCATAGTGATTCCCATAGAGATGGCATTAAACTCTGTAAGCAGCAGCCTGGTGCACTTGGCTTTTGGTGTCTGAGCTGGCAGGCTCACTCCACCACCCTCCTCAGTGACTGGGAGCTCACATACCCATTCCAGCCAAGCTCTGAAGTTTTGCAACTAAATATTATTCCCACATTCCTGCTCAATGAAGGCAGCTTTTTGGACAGCCACTTTGTCAGCTGTGCTGCTCAGTACATGGCACACACGTTGCACGTACACCTGGAGGATCTTTCTTTCCCCAGTGATCTTACAACATTAAAAATGACATGAGGGTGGAACAGCTTTCCTGGCACACCTACAGGAACCTGCAGCCAACCTTCATCTCATCTAAGAAACACTCACACTGCTGTGCTGCATTACAGCCACACCATGCTCCACTCCTTAAAGCCACAGGGATGGCAGCAGCCAGCAGTGCAGTAGCAGGAAGGCCTGTCAGCTAGGTGCCTCAGGGGCTAGGTGAGGAGTTAGAGGATGCCAGCTGTACTTTTGGCTCTGATTTACCTTAATGTGACCATGTTAAGCACTTCAAATCTCTTTTTTCTTTGAGGACGAAGAGGACTTTTCCTTGTCTGAGTAGCCTTACTGTTAAGGGCAAGGCCTGATTGTATTACCTGTCTGAACATGAATACCACCTTATACAAAAGCAACTGAATCTACTCACTGCATGTAGCATACTTCACCAAAGCACATAGTGGCAAACCATTTCTCACTATTGCATGTTCAAATTCTAAAGTAAGTTTCAGTTCCACCATTCTTTCATGCTTTTGTTTTACACAGAAAAGCAGCTGAGCTTCCCTCCCCCAGCTGCTCATGCCAAAACCTTAGCTTAAGCTCAGTTGCTCAAAAATTGTTTGCAAGAGGATTCTGAGCACAAAGTGAATCTCTGTGCTAGGGCTTAAAATTAATGACCAGCTCTGTTCCTCCAAATTGATTACAACGATACTCTCATGTGACAGAACATAAGCTGTGAATTTTGGTGCCTAAAGCATCACCAGGAATTTCTGGGTTCATCTATTGTACACTGGCTGCACATTATTGTAAGGTGCTATATTGCCGTCAGGCTCATTCAGCCTGTGCCCACACTGGATTTTCAAGAGAATATTCCATCTCAAATCAGGAAATACATTCCCTCAACTTGCCAAAGGACACTCACCAGCTGTCTGTCCCTGCCCCTTTAATCACTCGACAGAAACATCTCATTGTCACCAAGCACCGTGCTGACCGCAAGAGGAAAAACATCCTCTCTCTGCTCCTGATGTAAAGCAGCACTCTGGCTGCAAAACCCCTGTGTCACACTGCCTGTCCCCAGCTGCACGTGCTCTGCAAGCAACACATTCCTGCACTGATTCCTGAAGCAACGCTCACTGGAATTCTTCACAAAGTTGCTGGGTATTTGCTCATGGCTGCTCAGATGAATTACTGCACAAGGTAGGTATTAGGGCACTTGGCTTTCAAAAAGACAAGGATTAACTGGAAGAAAGACTTATTGGCATTTGAAAAAGGTGCTGATTACTACTTGATGAAACATCCTCTTTGGAAGAAAGCACTTTACTGGGGCCTGCTTAAGGGAGCACATAAGATCCTGGTTTGGTACTTGTGGTTTCAAATCTCTTTCTGTGTGAGCAGAACAGCAGCCCAAGCCTCCTGCACTGTCTGCTGGCAAGGTTATAAATACAGCTGGGGATTTGAGCAGTTACCTTTAAATCTGATTACCCTATAGAAAACCCCATGGAAATTCTGTTTTGAGAACTCCAAACCCAGTACAGCATCTGCACAGATCTCTCAGCAGAAGGATTTCTCCAAATGCTTTTCTTACTTTAAAATTATTGTTTGCCTAAGTTTGCTCTCTTTCTTGGACATTTATATGTTAACTCCTCTCACCTGTTCTGTCCATGCTGACCTGTTAGGTTTGAGAGCAGCTATTTTCACGCTAAAACTTCCCTTGGTGCTTGCTTGCTTTCTTGCATTTCTTGACTTTTTTTTCCCCCACGTTTTGAACTAACACCCAGGTCGGAAGCCTTGTTCATCACCTACCTCTAGTGTCCCCTTCCCTCTCTTGGGCCTCGGAGCACTCCTGTGCTGGGGCTCCTCAGCAGCACCTCCTGCCGGTACCTCACCCTGCACCTGCCGCTACCCGAGGCCACTTCCTGCACCACCGTCTGGCTGGGGCTGCCAAAATAAAAAAAAAAAAAGAGAAAAATTCAGAAGAAAGGAAAAAAGAGTAAACCCAGGTTTAATCGGACAGAAGAAATGGGGTCATCCGAAGCCGAAGAGCAGCAGCGGCGGCGGCGGAGCTAAGAGAGGCAGGGCGGGGCGGGGAACCCGCGGGGGCTTGCGCCGAATCCCCCCCGTCGGGGATCCGCAGCGGGGACAGCGCCTGCCCGCGATCGGCGGCACCGGCTGCTCGGGCTCCGGGCGTGCTCCGTGGGAAGCCCGGGCGCCGCGGGCAGAGCTCGGCTCATTCGGAAAGTGAAAGTGAAGCGGGACCGCGTGTTTTCTGAGAAGGGAGGGGAGGAGCCTCCAAGCGGCGAAGCCGCGTTAAATAGAAAGCGGAGGCGATGAGGGGACCCAGAAGGCTGGAAGTGCCGCCCGCCCGCCTTGCGGGAGCCCCAGCCCCGGCTCGCTGCGGCGCCAGGCGGGGCCCCCGCGCGGACGATGCTGAGCCGGCCGCCGGGGCCAGCACTAGCCGCCGGGGCCAGCACTAGCCGCTCGCCCCTGCCCGTAGCCCGCTCCGCGGACGGTCCCCGCCCGCCGCGCCCCGGGCGAAGGTAAGGGGGAGTTCGGGGGTCTCGTTCTCGCGGGTGTGCAACGAGGCGCAGTTGGAAGCGGGCAGATTTACGGAGCCCTACCTGTTGTGCCGGAGGAGCGGCGGCTTTGGGGGGCTTTTGCCTTTTTGCTTTGTTGCCGTTGTTGGTTCTGTTTCTTTTTTCGGTTTTCTCGGTTTTTGGCTCGATGTCCATGCTCTAGACGGAGCTGTGGCGCCCGGTATGAACCCGGGGGAAAGACGGCAAAGCGAACACGCAGCGCTCTTCTCCAAGGATCCCGCAGCTTCGCTAAGCGGCCCCCGGGCGAGCCGGGGCCGGGCCCTGGCCGGCGGTTGTGCAGACCGCTGTGCCCCGCGTTTTCCCCGTGCCCTTGGGAAAGGCACCGCGTTTCTTGGCTCTGGCCGGCTTCGGGGAGGGAGCCCTGCGATTTTTACATCTCGGGGGTGTGTGGTTATTTCTCCCCGGCGTGCCCTGAAACTTAATTTTTGTTAACTTGAAATAGCGAGCGAAAATCCTGGCCCTGTAATTGGAAAAAGTGACATCGCTTTCTTTTCTGCTGGGTAACGAAAGCCCAGTGGTAACTTTCAGGCTGCTTATTTGCCAGCAGAAGGGTTTTACGGCTTTCTTTGCTGTTTTCATACGACCTAAATGAAAGCAAACATCGAGTTGTTAAATTAGCACAGCCAGGAATCCAGCTGTCTATACTTTCTTTGAAATCCTAATTAGCGTGTAACTCTGAAGCATAAAATGGCCGAGGGATTAATTTCTGAGAATACTTCAAGGTTTCTCAACAAGCTGCTGCTGCAGATCTATATCTGCCTGAAGGGATAAATCCTAAAATCTATGCTTGCCAGTAAGGTCAGGGCAGGCAGCGGAGATGTATCGAACCGCATTGTCAGAGGGAGACATTTCAGGCCAAACTCATTCCTGGTGCAGCGCTGCTAATTCCTTTGAAGTAACACGAGGGATGAATTTAGTCCCTTACGCTGAAAGATCTATCAATAGGAAGCAATTTAGATCGGGCCACTTAAAGTGCATGTAATACAAAAAAGAGAGAGAGAAAGAGAGAGAGAAAGAGAGAGAGAGAGACTGAGAGACTGAGGAGTAATGCTTTAAGAGTTCACAGAGGTTGATTTGTGTAGCTGGGGAGGTTGTAGCGTTGCTGTCCCAAGGGAGAGCTGGGGGAATGGGAAATGCCTCTTATGGCAGAGCCTCAGGTTATCAGGAGGGAAGTAGTTTTAGGATTCCTATGTAAATTGACAGGGGTACAGGCTGCCCTTCCAAGTTACAGTGGCACAATGGCACCTCACCCTCTTTGGCCAGTTAGCTGGAAACGGACTCGGCTTCAGAGTTTACATTTCCTTTGTTCACTTTCTCTTTTTCACACGCTGTACCAACCGATGTTGTTTCGAGTTCCAACAGCTCCCTTGGGATTGGGGAAGGGAAAGAGGGAGGGGCAGAGAAACTGGTAACTCGGTTGTAAGACCTTGTTGCCTTGCTCTAAAAACTTGAGAATCCGATGGAGTGTACACAAGAGAACTCCTCGTGGAGAGTGACACTGGACTCGCTCTGGGTCCTGATTCACAGATACTAGGGGTTGGAAGGGACCTAGAAGATCATCTAGTCCAACCCCCCTGCCAGAGCAGGATCACCTAAACCAAGTCACCCAGGAACAGATCCAGGCGGGTCTTAAGTGTCTGAGATGCTCCTGTGGGCTCCCAGGGAGGATCACTAACAGCTACAGGGGATAATGCAGCTTCCCTGCTAAGTATTTTTGGAGCCTTGGACTTTGCCACAGCGCCGGACCGCTAATCCCGTCGCAAAGCGAGCGCTTGGCTGCCCGGTGTAAATTGGCAAATGAATATTTGATGGCTTTGTAATGGGTGAATGGAAGGCTTGGTCATTCAGAGCGCGCAGCCGCCTTTCTCCGGAGAGTTTCCCATTGTGTCTCTTTTCGGCATTTCAGGAGAGCTGCCCTGCCATAGCCGCTGACGCTATGGAAGCCCGCAGCCGCCGGCCTAGGCTGTAGGATGGTAGCGCACAGCAAGGTGTCAGCAGAGAATGCAGTTGCAGCGGATCCAAGGTGTCTCCTTGCCCCTCCGGCGCGGGATCGCTCCCAGGCTCCAGGCTACCACGGCCCAGGCCGGCCCGGCGCTGCGCAGCCACCGAGCAACACGCACTTCCGAACCTTTCGCTCCCAGGCGGATTTTAGTAGCATCACCCGAGCCAGCGGCCTGCTGGAGGCCTGTGGCTTCTACTGGGGACCTCTGACCGTCGGCGCTGCCCACGAGAAGCTGAGGGCCGAGCCCGAGGGCACCTTCCTCATCAGGGACAGCACGCAGAAGAATTGCTTCTTCGCCATCAGTGTTAAGACGGCGGCCGGGCCCACCAGCATCCGGATCAACTTCCAGACCGGGCGTTTCAGCCTGGATGGCAGCAAAGAGACTTTTGACTGTCTTTTTAAGCTGCTGGAACATTACCTGAGCTCCCCGAGGAAGGTGCTGGTTGCCCCTCTGCGCAAAGTCCGCGTGCAGCCCCTGCAGGAGCTCTGCCGCAAAAGCATCGTGAAGACTTTCGGAAGAGAGAACTTAAACCAGATCCCCCTCAATCCTGTTTTAAAGGACTATCTGAAATCCTTCCCGTTTCAGATTTAAGTCCAGCATTAACTGTATAGGGATGGGCGAGAGATGTGTAAAGAAATCCAGTTCCCTGGGTTTGTAACCATGTTTGACAGCGAGCAAACTTATTTTTGTAGCAATTTACTGTATTTTGGGATGGAACTTGAACACTTGACTTCTTATGTTTACAAAAACTGTTTGCACAAACCTGGGATTTTAAAATCCTGGCATCATTTTTCTGCCAAGCAGAATATTTTATTATTTTATAATATTTTCAATGATGTTATCATAATAAACTTTATTGTGAAAGTTTTTAAAAAAAACAAGCCCCAGCATCTCTGTTTTGTAGTTGTGCAGGCTCTATCCTGTTGACAAACTAACTGCTAATGCAGTGTGTACATGCAGACAGGTCTTCAGTGGTCCTGCTCTTTGCCCTGCTGAGCTAGCTTGTTTCAGTGCTAGTCCAGCAGACAGATGATTCTTGCCCCCCAAAAGCCTAAAAGAGAGGATGAATCTTCCCAGGAATCTAACTCTCCTCTAAAACCCCAAGAGCTGGGTCAGTGTGTTAAGGCCTCAGCAGTGCTTAGTTGTTGAAAAAGTCAACCCAAGGCTGGGCTGTGCTAATTGTACCAACCCTGGCCTGCCTGTTACTAAAAACTGCAAAGCTCTAAGCAAGAAGAGGGTGCTGGTGCTGTCTGACATCATCAAACCCCATCAACAGCAGGGGGGAGAAATGAAACTGTGCAGCAATGCAATTCACATGCTTCAAAAGGCTGTGAACAATGTGTCATGATGATGCACTGGGGGAAGGATGGCTTAGGTGTCTCTGCAAATGGCCACATACAGAAGAGCAAAGATACAGACATCTTTAGACTTCAAGAAGGTGTTTTATGTCTTCAATTCCTGGTGATCTACAGAGAACACACTGGAGACTTGGAAAGAACCTGTGACTTAGCTCCAAACCAGGATCTAGAGATTATAAACCAATGGATTTGCAGCTGTAAATTCTAGGGCCGATTCAGAGAAAGTTAAAATACATTAAACTGTTGTGTAGTAGCATTTGTAGGAAACTGGTGAAGGCACCACTGAGTTTCTGTGAGCTCAGAAAATGCAAAATCAGTGCCCTACAGAGCTGTAACTGAAGGATTTTGATGCCTAATTTGGCAAAATGTCACCTGCATTATGATCAAATGATTCTCCCCTCCCCCCAGCATTTCCTGAAATCCATGAAAAGCTGACTTAGAAAACCAGCTGAACCAAATCACTTCAAAGAAGGCACAGAGCCTTTCACAGAAATGTCCTCTATCAGCACAGATCTACAAGTGCTTACAGTAACTGCAAGCAGTAAATGAAGTCATCTTTAGAGTTTGGAAGTCAAAAGGTCTCTCCTTCTACTGTAATTCACATTCCTTTTAAAGCCACTTTTAGGAAATACTGAGTAGATGTTCCACGGTGTTTCATACTGAATAATTTGTTTAGTATCTTTCAGTCTACACAATCATCTCTGTTTGCTGTCAGCAGAGATTGTTATCCCTTTCCCAGTCTTTTCCCAGCCCCACACTGTAGTAGTACCTTTTAACCCTTTGGTCCCCAAACGAATGACTCTTGCCTTGCTCTATGAGTGTCCACAGAACATCATTAGTGGTAGAACAAGCACAGTGAGTTCAGCAGGTTCTGCATTACCCCTGATAAAAACAACAAAACTACACCCAAACAGGCAGGAAGGGGCTTCCCTCTGTCAGGTGTGGAATCAAAAGAATAAGAATTGAGCCCATTTAATTTTCTTCCTGGCTTAAACAAACCTACTTTCTCTCTCCCTTTTATTGCTTTAGAAAAAATTGAGCATAAACTATCCCTATTCTCCCACATGAAGTGCCTAAAATCCCTTCATTTTTGTATTTAGCGTGAAAAGCAAACATGGGACTCAGAAAACAATATAATCAAAACTAGAAATATAAGGACAGAAGAAGGTCAGGATTATTTAAAGGGTTGTTAAGGAAAGAGGAGACAAAGCTGGCTTTGATTTTTGAACCACCTAACTTTTCACCTGCCTCATTCTTCTTCCCTTTCCTACCTTTTCCTTTTTCTCCCTTCCCCTCCTTTCCCACCTCCCTCTCCAAACACACTAGAGTAGCCAGGTAGATTCTAGCAGGTAACCATTTGTTGCTCTATCAGCTAAGAAATTCTAACCCCAGGATGTGTTTTGAACACTGACTTGCTCTCTCTAAGAGCCCTCCATTGTCTGCTTGCCTGTGTGCACTGATTTAAGGACTGTCACAGCTACCTGGCAAAGTCAAGAATCTCCTGAGGATTTATGGAGTAATTCCAGCTCATCCTCTGTTTAATCAAGTACCACTCAGGTCAAATAGATAATTTGCTGTATTTTGCACCTAAGGCAATGGAAACAGGTATCAATGCAGTGATTTTCATCCTCCTTGCTAAATAGTATCTGAAGAGTGCTGTTTTCAGTGCCCCCCCCCCCCCCCAGCTCTTTCCTCTGACCTTTTCACTCCTGGCTGTGACTGGAAAGTGAAATAAATAGTCACTCTGGAAAGGAATCCTGAAGAATTGGAGCCATTCTCAGCAGCAGAGCAAAGCAAGGTTTTTGAAGAGACTACAATATTTATACTTAGTGGGGAAGGGACAGCTTTTAAATAAAATAATTTGCAGCATGGCTATGTCACCCATGAGGACCCTGGTGGGGTCTCTGTCCCACAAACAGCAACAGGGTGGGAACTGTGCAGCAGGGTCCTGCTGGGACAACCCCAGCCCTGCTCTGATGCAATGCTTCTGTGACTACAGGCAGCAAGACTGAGGCTTCCTTGCTTGTTAAAGACTGAAACACACACATTTGCTTTCAGAGCAGGTGCATTTACATACCCTGCTGCAGCTGTAAAAACACTTGCTAACGAACAGAGCTCATTAATAGAACTGTAGGTGTTCAGGGAACCTGGTTAATTTCTCCATGAAGAGTTACTCTGTGCTCAGTAGGAGCCTCTTGACTGACAAGCAATAACCTCACCCACTGTGAAGCTGTGGTCACACTAATTCTGTTACCATTGAAGTCATTTACAAGAAGTGAGGCTTCAGCTGCAGTCAGCACTGATGCTATTTTCAACAGTCAAGAAAAAAGTGTCCCCTAGGGCAACAGACTGACCGTATCTAGCCATCAATACTCTTCACCTCTATTGAACAGTGCTGCCCACCTCCTGTGCCTTCTACTCCAGAGCCAGTGTCAGCCCTTTCTGACCTGCTGGGCTCTCCTGCCAGCCTCACCCCCCATTCATGGTGCTGACAGCTGTGTATCCCTTCCCTCCAGCACTGAGAGAGACAAAGACTGTGACAGTTCCTGAATTCTGGCTCTGCATTGCTCTCTGGGCAAAGCTATCTGCACGTGCAGTACCTTTCTGGGATGTATCTCCCAGTTGCAGAGAAGGGCAGTTCAAGACTTTCCATTGCCACTGACCTGCCTGCTGTCCTGTTTCCACCAAGCACTCAGATCCTGCCACTGCATCCACAGCTGTTTTCCAAGAGAGCAGTCACATGTGCTGCACCTGGGTCCAACTCACTCCTTGTGACAGCCTGGAATAACAGAAAGACAGGTCAGCCAGCAGCCTGAACTTCTCCCTCCTGTCCCAGCACGTAACCACTCAGAGCCTGGCAAAGCACCAAAGGCAAGTCAGAGTTGGTATATAAACTCCTGACTGACAGATGGATGACTTAGCCACATCCCAAAGTATTTCTCCTCTGTCTGGACCTCACTGACATGCTGTGGATGTGGTTATGAAGACAAGAGTCATGGACATGATGCTTGTGCATAGCAAAGCAATTGCTCTATAAGTCTTCAGCTATGAGAAAAACAAATACTGTGAGGATGGAGCAGCAGCCAAATAGAATAAAGCAAATCATTGTGCCAGAAGCCACATTTGCTCATCATTCTTCCTTCTGCTCCTCTTCAGAATATTAGCAAGCAAAGTAGGACCATCTTTCTGCTGCCATTTAAATCTCAGTTAAAGGTATATTTTTTTGCAGCTCCTTGCCATGTAGAAGAATGATAAATCCAGTCACCACTCTTTAAGAGTCATCTCTCCTGTGAAGCACTATTGCCTGGCCTGCTGCTGAGCACAGAGATTCATCTTCACTAACAGAAAGTATGGTTTTGAGCTTTTTTTGTTGTTCTTTGCTGCTAATTGAAAGAAACCAAATGTGAAGATTTTCTCATTTTTTACTGACTAAGATACACTTGTCTCTGTGTTTGTAGGTGTACCTGATCCCCCAGACATGGCTGTGGAATTAATATCATGACTGAACTGTACAAATGGGGAACTTTCTTTTCATGAGTGGTATGTTTTTAATCAGAGGCTTCTTACACACTTACCTATTGACAAACACATATCACTTTTTCCATAGAAATGCTTATTAAATGCCTTTTTCTTCCCAAACTAATTGCTTTTTAGTTCTGTTTTTATTACAAGAATGGGTTATTTGATTCAATCTTAACAGTGTCCTTCTTCACACATGATTCTGAATTCTACAGCCTGTAGCTGGGATGCCAGAGAGGACACAATGACCCAGGCATCTGTGTGCCACAGTGATCTTGGGCTCAGGTTGTATACATGTTGTTAGTTTAATGCAACTTGTGGATCAGATGGAGTGATTATCAGTAGGATATTAGTTCCACAAAACCCCTTTGTGTGTATTTTACATTGTCTTTGCATGCCATAAAGTTTTGAAGGCTAGAAGATACTAACACATTCACTTAAGTTGACTTTCTATAGAAAACAGCCTTGGAAGATTTTCTACAGGAATATTCTGTAGCACAGAAGTTATTCCTGCAGAGTGCATAGTTATGCTTGCTAAGTAACCACTAGGAAAGCCAGTTACACTTAATTAAACTTAGTAGAGTTTTTATACAGACATCCCAATTTCAACTGAAGAATGTCAAGCACTAAAGAATTTACTGTGTTATTCCATGTGCTCTTCCACTGGCTGCATTACAATGCAACTTATCTATTCCAATCATCAACATGTCTGGCCAGTGACAGTTCTAGTTCCATTTGGGATTACAGCAGTGGCATGGGCTGACTGCAGGTGAGAGGGAATAAAACCCTCAAGTAGATGGTGGGATGTTTTTTCTCCTTACCTGTCAGAACATGACTGGGCATAAGGTTGGCTTCTTTTATGTAAGATGAGTTGGTCACCACCCAGGTCTTACTGAGCTTGGTAACAAGAGAGGAAAGAGTAATGTCTTCATCTTCCATCTGAGTCAAGCACACTGGGAAAGGAGAGCAATCTGAAGGTGTTATAAATCAAGTTCCTCCATCCCTCAAGCAGCTGAAATGCAGATAGTAAAGAAACTGTTAACTACAGTACTAAAACAAGATGTGCAGGCCACCCAGACAAAAGACCTGGGAAGATACACCCACTTGGATAGATAAGTAGGATAAGTAGTTTAAGTCTTTCCTTAGATGCTGTGAAACATCTTGGAATTTCTCTTGCTCTGTTTTAGTTACTTGTCATAGTATAAATGGACATGCTGGCTCTGTTAAAAAAGCAAAAAGCTATCTGACATTTCCTGATTCTACCACTAACTGGCATCTTGCTACTCTACTGTGGACTTTGAATAGCAGAAAAGAGATCAGGGGTTTCAATAGTCAAGGCATATAATATGTGCATAGGTGAGCACATAAATGATGAGAAAGGAGAAGAATGAACTTAGCAGCAACCAAGAAAAAATAGGAAAAATTAGAAAATGTTCAAAGGAGGTAGCAGTAAAGGGTGGCTTTACTATAATGAACACTGGGACATTTAGTGGTGGTGTCAGAAGAAGCAGTGAATAGGGGACAGGGAGATAGCTTGAGAAGGAAGGCCCAAGTAGGATCAAACCTCAGAGCCTGTACTTTCCCTGTAACTACTAAACCATCCTTTAACTGGGTTACAGTGCTCCCAGCTTAAGTCAGAATAGAGTGAGAAGTTCCCAGTGTACTGTCAGATGAGTACATTGTCACTATAAAGGAAGTTTCTGAATTCAGTTACCTTGATCTTCAACTGAAGAGCTTAGATAATTTCACCAATCTCTTCCATCCCTCACGAAGTTTAAACTGAAAAGAAGGTGCTTTACTGGTCTAACAGGAACCTAGAGATAGCTAGATAGCTAGATAGAGGGAAATCTTAGTGAAATTAATTTCCAGGGAAGGTCAACTTCTCTTTAGATATTATTAAAGAACAGTCTTTTACAAATGAAATCTAAGAGCTATGGTTGCATCACTAAGATTTCTTACTTGGTAGAGCCCCAGCTAACTCACGTGTTGAGGGTGATGTGAAACTCTATGTTGTTCAGTGTTGATACTGAAAATGTGCAAGCAGCCTGTCTGCCATATCCTGCCAGCTCAGCAGAGCAGATGCCAGTCTCCCCAGTGCTTCTCAAACTGAAACTAGTCCTTCTCTTACACTGGCACCTAACTGAACTTTCCCTACACCAGAAACTAATTATGACTGGAACTGGAGTCAGACTGAGATTTTAGGGATCCTCTCTGGGATCTGAACAACTTTTGATTCCCAGACAGAACCACTGAAAATAGAAGTGAACATAAAATATTGTCCCCAAAATGTTACAACACAGACGTGACCAAGGCTGACAGGTTTTGTAATACTCAGTGAAATAGTCACATTTGGTTATTTCTTGACCTGCTTGTATCACTGCTAACTTGCTAGACTTTTCTGGCATGTCTTCTATGTTCACAATCTGTTAAAAAATGGTTTTGACAAATGCTTGAGAAATTATTTTAGGTTTTCTGTCTGCCATACACTTCATTTGCTCTCACCAGTGAACCTGTTCACAGCAGTTATTTTAAACAGCTGACTTGGGTGAAAATCAAAAGCTTTCAGAGACTGATTGTTGGGGGTGGAATTAGATCTGTAAACTGAATGCCTAAAAGCCATCGTGTGAACCCTTCTCCAGGTTTCTCCCTCGTTCTCAACAAGGCCAGCTTTATACAAAGTAAAATGAAGTGAGCCATGAAGCTTTACAAGTATTACATAGCAACTACTTTCTGTTTCAAACAAACTGAAATTCCAGTTCAGTACTTTGAGCCTTCTTCAGTCATGAGATAGGAATTTCCCTGTTCAAGGACAGGGATCTTTACCTAATCTCACACAGTCAATAATTATGAGATTGAAAGTAAATCCACCACTATCCTGGGACTAAGTGTGCCATGTGTAAGCTACTATCTGAAGGTAAACCCAGGTATTTTTGTTTTGGAAAACCAGGAAGAGCTATGGTTTTATGTGTGGAGGAGGCAATACTTGTCAAGAGTGTGTAAAACTGGCAGCCACCAGAATCTTTTCCTAGACCAGCACAATATCACAGCAGTCCAGAGCACAAGCTACTCTCCTGTAGCCCACAGCTCTGCAACCTACCATGTAGCTATCAACTATATATGTATGGCTTTAAATTCTCCTCTTAGTGCTGCTGCACAGCCAAAGCTAGTGAGTGCCTGTGTTGTGTATGATCAGCAGGCTGTTCAATGCACACTTGCCAGAGTTGGCCTCCCTATGGACATGAATTACAAAGCTCCAGGTGTACAATGGCATTTACAACCAGTACTGTTCTTGTCATCAGTTCAGAATGCTCTGGAAAAACTTGTTATCTTTTAATAAGCAAAGTCAAATGAGTGGTCCACATGCCACTCTGGCCTTGAATTTTATGAATAGAAGCCATCTGTATGCTGGTTAGAGGGTTTTTCTCTGGAGTCTAAATGCAAATAAAGAAGGGCAGCTTTTGCTTTAGGAACAGAGAGTGAGCTGATTATTTTTGCATATGCCTAAGTACTATTTTATCTACTTTTAAACCAGATATGCCTAATCAAGAATCATAGAATGTCAGGGGCTGGTAGGGACCCTGAAAGATCATCCAGTCCAACCCCCCTGCCAGAGCAGGATCACCTAGACCAGGTCACACAGGAACAGATCCAGGCAGGTTTGGAATATCTTCAGAGAGGGAGACTCCACAACCTCTCTGGGCAGCCCCTTCCAGGCTCTGGCACCCTCACTGGGAAAAAATTCCTCCTCATGTTTACATGTAACTTCCTATGCATCAGCTTCCACCCACAGCCCCTTGTCCTGTCATCGGGCATCACCAAGCAGAGTCTGGCTCCATCCTCCTGACACTCACCCTTTATGTATTTATAAACACTGATGAGGTCACCCCTCAGTCTCCTCTTCTCCAGGATAAAGAGCCCCAGCTCCCTCAGCATCTCCTCATAAAGGAGATATTCCACTCCCTTCAGCATCTCTGTGGCTCTGTGCTGGACTCTCTCCAGCAGTTCTCTGTCCCTCTTGAACAGGGGGGCCCAGCACTGGACACAACACTCCAGAAGAAGCCTCACCAGGGCAGAGCAGAGGGGCAGGAGAACCTCTCTCCACCTACCAGCCAACCCCCTTTTAAACCACCCCAGATTGGCATTGGGTCTCTTGGCCACAAGAGCACACTGCTGGCTCATGGGCAACCTCCCATGAACTAGGACCCCAGGTCCTTTTCCCCTTCACTGCTCTCTAACAGGTAACCCCAACCTATCTGGATACCTGGGGCTGTTCTTTCCGAGGTGCCAGACTCCACACTTGCCCTTGTTCAATTGCATTCTGTTTCTTCCATGGAGGTGAGGCTGACCAGTCTAGAATTGCCTGGGTAAAAAATGAGGAAGCAGCTGTCCAAAGGAACTGTGCAACCTGGAGTCTGCAGCTTTTTATTATGATTTGGAACTAATAAAACCTTGGTAATCTTTCTTCCTGAGAAGTGTAATTTATGCACTCTGTGAAAGCCACGCACAAGCTAATTGCCAAGGTGAACTCAATCACCATTTCGATCAGATGCTGAAATAGTTTAGGATTTCCAAACCTGCATTCAAAGACACAAGCAAAGAGTCCAGGTAAGGCTAGGTCTGTAAACAAAGTATAGCATGAGGATACAGTCCAGGGCTGCCTTTCTCAACCATCCATATTATTTTCTCCTTTCTCTCCTACATATTTCATGTTATTTAACCCAAAATGCTCAGTTTCCACTGACAACAGTGAAAGGTCCAAGCCCTTTATTAAGGACTTGGAGAAGCCACTTCTTTAATCAACATACCAATTATGCTACTGTTGGTCCAAATTTTTAGAGCTTGAACTTACTGCAGATCAGTTTTAACAGACTCCAGTGCTTGAGCTGAAATGAATGCATTTTCTTTTATTCAACTTAATTCCACATTAAGTGCACAATGAAGACAGTAAGAGGTGGGAGAGACAACTATTAAATACATCCCTAAGACAGTGGATTTTTTAAACAACCATGAGCAAAGTATTTATGAAACTCCCCCAGTCTGAGTCATAAAGCTGTTACATAGCAGGCAGTTTACAAAGTAGCTTGACCTCACTAATTATAAAGAAGTGGCTGAAATTTAAATACTGTCCATTGCATTAGGTGGTCATTTATAGATTTAGGTCAGGACAGCTTTGGCTCAAGAAGTTGTGTAAAATACCACCTTGCAAAATCACTCCAGAATCTAAAGTATTGAACTATAGAGATTCCATGTCATCACATCAAAGCAGATTAAGGGAAAAGAAACTAAGCTCAAAGTAAGAACAACTACAGTGTACTCACTTTTACTTTACTTTTTTTGCATGTCTTCCTTTGGTTTAGTTGCATAATGAGAAGCTCATATGTCACTCTAGCTCTATGGGTGCTGGCATCCAAACACACACAAAAATCCCTCTGCTTGAATTCAAGTCTATCCTGCCTCCCATGATTTTCAGTCTTCCAGTGCAGCTCAGTTCCTAGGCAGAGTTGCACAATACAATACCAGGGCTGCCTGTGCTAACAAAATAATTGACCTGCTGTGAAAAAGCTGGCATAAATACCTTCTCTTGGTAACTACTACCCAGCTACATCACATGTGGCAATGCTCTTTGCTATTAATGTTGTTTTAAAGAGGCACAGTGCTTACAAATCTAAACAGGACAGTGGCCTCTTCCATGCAGGGTGTACAAGTGGTGCATTTCACTGTAAAACACCTGCAGTTAAAGAACATATTGCACAGTCCTCTCAATTTGCTGGTTAGATCTGATCCTCCAGGAAGTTAAAGGCTGAGAAAGGGGGGGGGCGAGTATCATCAAATGGTATTTACTGATGTCATTGATGGTGGAGAACAACCAGATTTTCACTGACCTCAGTTGCTGCTTTACAAACCAGTTCAGGTTTTCTGCTCTGTATGGATCAATATTAAGAGGTTTGAGGAGGATGAGCTAGTCAATATTCCACATCTCATCCAGTTTTATTAATTTTACTGCAATAAATGAAATAAATATCCTCATATGATGAAGATGGAGATCAGACTTGCAAACATTAGTCCTGCTTTGGAAATACTCTGGTCTGTGACCTCTGCTTTAGCCACTTTAGGAAATGATGCTGATAACCCAGGAGCAAGCCCAGGAAAAAAAGGAATTAATTGTCTGGAGACTTAAGCCTGCATATGAAAAAGGAGTAAGGACTTAAGAATGAGTAACTAAAATCCACAAACAGTTCTGGAGCAATGAGGAAATCCCATGATTTCTCAGGTGCAGGGAACAACAAGCAGCAGGTTGCAGAACTCCCCTCCTCTCTTCAGCTCAGTTCAGAGAGAGGCACTACTGTTTTTACAGCCAGCACAAAGTGACTTCCCCTCCCCCACAGAAGTCTGTATATTGCAGGACCTCTGCCTTTGAGGCAGGCAACAAGAAGTTAAACCAAAACCTCTCCCAGCACTGAATCTGTTTGGAAACAACCACTCTGGCTACAAGAGTATTGGAGAAAAAAAAACAACCAACCAACCAAAGGTATTTTGACAAAAAACATGACTCTCATGTCTGCCTGTGGAACACTGTGAAAGGGCAAGACCATCCACATACCTTAAAACAACCACCTCCCCAGTGCAGAAGTAGTGAAGAACTTTTCAGGAACTAAATACTTCCATCAACCTTCACTGAAATTGGGTAGGTTTTGCTACCTACTCACAATTTTGTGCGTGTATCAGGATGACACAAGAGGTATCATCCCTGAGCCTTGATTTCAGCAGAAAGGCTTACTCACTGACACATCAGCAGTGCCACCTGCCCTGAACCAGTCAGGTGTGACTGTGCAGTGGCTCTGGCAGGAACAGAAACAGGCTGGAAGTTCAGGTGTCAGGAGCACAAGAAAGGCAGAAGTTGCTTCCTTGCCAACTCTTTGAGCTTGCACATGGCCAGAGAGTGTATGACCTGGTTTAGCACCTAATCAGCCTGCAGATCAGGCTATTAGTCTCCTATTTGCCACCTCATCTCTGATAAACTCGAATTTGGTTGCTCTGCTCTTCAGCAGCCTGCCCGCACTCGGATGCTGAGAGGCTGTGCTCTGCTCTTTGGCACGCGATACAGGCAACGCTTGAGATTTCATCTCGGGCTTTTGCTCTTCATTTTGAGAATCCCAAAGGATGTGGTTATAAGCTGTAGTCATATCTGCTTCAGGATTTTCACATCTGATTATTAATGCTCTTGGAAATATTCTTTGCCTGGGAATAGTATTGTTTGAATGTGCTCTTATCAGTGTTATTGAGGGCTTTCCTTCCTGCCTTCTGTTCCTCTGTTCACAAAAGGCTCTTGCACCAGTGTAATCCCTTAGTTCTCCAGTTCACAGATGCCCTCCCTAATGCACAAGGAACTTTAGGCTTAGCTATGGTCATTTGGACAACAAATGCTTTCCTTTGACATCTGACTTAAGAAAGACCTATGAAGCCTCTCATGCCAAGGCACCTTCTTTGAAGTTCTTGTTAGTTAGTCTCCCCCAGAAATACATCATCCATTTCAGCTATTCCACTTGGACTTAAGCTTGACTGGACACCAAGCTGCTCTATCACCAGAGGACAAGCAGATGTCTCCAACCCTTCCTTCTTTTCCTAACTTTTCTAGTTCAGCTGACATCATATGGTCTGGAATATCCCTCTGGTCAGTTGGGGTCAGCTGTCCCAGTCGTGTCCCCTCCCAAGCACTTGTCCACTCCATCCCACAGCAGGGGGAACGTTGGAGAGCAGCCTTGGTGCCCAGCAGCAGCCACAGCCCGGGGGTGTCACCAGCACCTCCCAGTGCAAAGCACAGCAGTGGGAGGGCTGCTGTGGGGAGAATTCACTTCAGCTCAGTCAGACCCTACAAAACTTATTTCTGCTTTGTGGCCTCATACACTGACTGTGCAATCACACAGTGTGATTTTGGCTGTAGATCCTAGAGACATGCTCACAACAGTGAAACAGCTTCTCAGCAGCTAGCACATAGCAGCCTTGTGGCAAGATTCTTCCTCAGTGCCAGAATTTGATGTACTGGGAGGACACCTGGTCCCATGGTCCTCTTGTCAATGCAGGAAGAGGACATCAGAGAGAAATTTGTCTATTATATTCCACTAATGGCCTATAATTCTAATAGCTGGATTTTTGACCAACAGTGAGCTACTGAGTGCTATGGAGAGGGGCTCAGTTGCTTGATGTGAACAGAGAGGGCTTTAACTTCCTATAGAGGAAACACAGGAAAATCCTGTCACAAACTTATTCTCTCTCTCTCTCTCCCCACCTTCTGCCTTCTCCATACCCCAGTGACATTTATGGAGTTTATCTGCACTCACACACAAGCTGTGGGATGGAAATCCCCTTTAAAAAAAACCCTCTGCTGGCTTCAGAAGTCTTACAAAACCACCACATTGCAACCAGGCTACAAGTAAGCAAGACAGAGAAAAGACAGAGTGACAAGGGTGGCTGTGCTGGCTCCCTCCCTGTCAAAAAGCTGTAAAATCTGGAGGTGAAGGAGGTCATGTCCTCACCTGTAAATAAGGAGTAGAGGATTTCCCCCCTCTTCCCAAGGAGAAGTCTATAAGGAAATTATTGTGGCATTTCTCTATCTGTTTATCTCCTCCTGTGGGGCTTCCAAAAAGGTTGTTACAAAGCTATGAGATCCTCTCTGGCCTTTCAGAGAGGCAGGGGGCCAGTACAGACTTGCTGGAGCTGGATGACACTGAAGGATTGAGGGAGACAGACTTCCTTCCCCTGCATCTACACTGGCATCTGTAAGAAGTTCCACAGTACAGAAGGAGCTGGCTCTGGGCCACCCTGCTCAGGCTCTCAGCAGGCATTATTCATTTGTCCTTGATAATGGTCTAAATACAGCCACCCAGCTACTGTTTGGCAAGCTTGGATCTCTCTGTCATGGCCATAGCTGCTGAGAGCAAGAGCCCCAGGCACCTCTACCAGCTGAAACACTGGAAGAAAGTGGAAGAGAGGAGATGGTGGAGATAGGCACACAGATGGGCTGTTGACTCTTCCCACGTCTGGTGGGGCAATGGGGATATAGTCAGGTAAGGAGAAGCCAAAGCACAGGTTACTGGAGCTGTTTGAAAGTGATGGAGATGTTTAGTATTGAGAAAGTGGTGTCAATTCACTCATTATGATGTTGCTATGTGAAATTTCTGTGTTCTTTTTCCCTGAAAATGCCCATTCAATATACTTTGAAGTCCTTCCTTGGCACTGCAAATGCATCTATTCATGGAAAGTGAACAGGGGTCTCAATTCAAGTAGCTCTAAGGTAATTCCCTTAACCATTCACAGATGGCAGATCCTGCTCCCCTTTTGCCCTATAATGGATAATTCTTTGCACAGCCCTTGTAGAGTCACACAAACACTCCAGTGCCTCCAGTACACTCCTGTAACATGTAACATCCAGAAAACAAATGTCACAACTAGTGCAAAACAGCAGCAGAGTACATGGCTGGGGTAGATTAATTTTTACATTTTAGGATGCCTAGTTGTTTTGCTATTTGTGTTATCCTCCACACTGCTGTAAATAAGAAACATTCTTGTGTATTCTAGAACAATGAGAGCTTCTAGGATTGCCGTGGCCAGGCGGAGGGCACCAGCTCCTCTTTGCTTACCAGCTCTGGCAAATCAGTCATGCAGAGTGTCAGTAAAATACTAACCTCTCAATCTAGAGCAGAGTCACTGAACAGCTATTGCAGAAGCCTGCAGTTGAGTTTGACAGGATTGCACTGGAAATAAAATGCTGAACTAAAAGCATGTACCAAGAGCTGAGAGAAATCATGCAGAGTCTCTTAATAATGTAGCAGACAGAAGCCAATCAAACACATAAAGTGATTTCTTTGCTGTTTTGTCCAGGAAAAGGGAATGGCCTTGCTGATAGAAAAAGCCTGATGAAGAAAGAATGGAGTGCAAAACTTATCCTTTCTGGAGAATTAAGGGAGAAGAAGTTAAAAATTTAAATGCTAAATGTAGATTCCATTGGGAAAAAAAATCCAAACAACAAAAACACAACAAAACAAAAATCCAGCCCAGCCCAAACCCAAACCACTGTAATTAAGGTTGAATATTTATGGAGTAAAATAAAAGAGTGACCAAGAGAAAAACATGCCACTTACTAATCCAAGAACAATTTAGATTTACAGTGAACTGCAAGTAAGCAATACAGAATTAAGGCCTAGCTTTTCCTCAGACATTTTCAGGCAGAATTCCCACTGAAGTTGCTGCAGAAAGATGACAGTGTTTAGAAAATTGAATTCAAGAGAGATCTCAGAAGGATCTGAGTTTTGCTAAAGCAGAAGAAATCTCTTTTGCATAAAAAGTAATTGAAGGGTTTAAGAAAAACAACCTATTTTATTTGCCCAGTTACATCTTCTGCATCAGGTCAGATTTCATTTGTGATTTCAAGGGTAGGGCCGTCAACTGTTAGCTTTCCAGAAACTAAGTTCTTCTCAGGGGAAGGGCTGCAGCTGAGTAAGGGCCTGAGCATCTGATCCAAAGGCCATTGGCAAGGGAAATCAAGTTTCCAATGAGCTGTGGAGATTTAGACCTCATAACAGGAAGAAACAGCAAAGTTTTTTTTTCTGAGAGCATGAAGGATTGAAGCCTTTTGGCCAGCACATCCAGGGACTACCACAAGGCTTTGTTCAGATGACTTGTCCATCCAGACCATCACTGGTTCAAAGCAGGCAGACAAGATCATACTGACTTCTTGGAAAAATGGGAAGGAGGAAAAGGGGAGGGGGCAAACCAACAGCAACTGCTTTTTACTTCTCAGAATCCAAGTTCATCTTCACAGGCAGGGAGGTTGGTTTTCCTAGTTTGGAAAATGATTGTTGCTTTCTGCCTGTTGGTAATTCCCTGACAAGAAAGAACAGGCTTTAGGCCACTGTGCTCTTAGTTGCTTGCACAGGAGCAGTGAAGTCCTTTCCTCTTGTTACAGGATCCTTTTTCTTAAAAAAAACCCTTTAGCTTTCTCAGTGTTTGCAACATACCTGAGGTAAGGGAGTAGCATCTGCATGAGGAAACCCCCAGGGCAGTAGGTGGTATCTCACTGGAGGAAACTGTTCCCCAGGTAGGAAGCAGCAGGGAGGTGTGGAGAATCTGCTGTGTTTTGGTTACTCCTCCTGGCTGAAGAAGAAAGCATAGATTTCATGAGGGCCAGAGTGGGGCACAAAAGGGGCCATAACCTGTTCTGCCTGTAGCTCTAACTTACCAAAGCAGTTGCTCTGTCACAATATGGTCTTACCACATCTCAATGCAACTGAATCAACCCTTGGAAGGCTGGGTCAGGGCAAAATAACTTTTTCACTGTTCTGTTGAGTAGCAATGAACTTCTGTGACAAAAAGATCACTGATGTTTCCCTGTGTTTCTGCTTGTAGCAGAACTTGGTATGCCTGTGCTTTCTAAAGGCACTCAGGATGTGGTACACAGAGCCCCAAACAACTCTTAGGAAACATTGAAGGGATACAGGATGGGGATTTGTGTCCATAGGCTTGGAAAAAGTGACCACTCAATCTATACTAGAAGCAAGTGGTGACATTCTATGATTTCCATTAACCTACAACCCTGAAATGAAATAAGATCCTGTGGTACCTCAGCAAAATGCTCTCAGGCCCAGTTGTGGAAAAAAGATTACTCAGGCTAGTGAAGATATTGTAACTGGATTTGCACAGCTATGGTAAATCCACTCACAACATGGCATATGCACAGTGATCTCAGTTCCAGTGACATGCTCTCTGCGTGCTTGAATTGTCCTGACAATGCTGTAACAGCAAAGGAAGCTGAAAAGTTGTTGTTAGATGAGGTCCAGAAGGTCAGCTCCACATGAGATGACTGTCAGTATCAGTGAAGCACCCATGCAGTGAACTGAGCCTGGGCTGTGTTGTGCTTCTGCAGTTCAAAGGGAGCACCTCTGTGTGCACTTGGCTTTTAACACCATCCCTCCATGTGATTAAAGAAAGCCACAAGAAAAAAGTTTCTACATTATTATCTCTTCCTGGAAAACAAACCTGACTGTTTCCCCGAAGTTTGCTGGTACAGACTTACGAAGCTGTAAAGGCAGCCAGATTGTCTGCCCATCCACTTGCCTTCCTTGCACTTGTCATTATCTCTGTTTTACTTTACCTGGAACTTAACAATCCCTCACTCCCCCTTTCCTCCTAGGTTTCAGTAACTCTTCAAAATGAAAATCAATAACCTTCCTTTTACTCTAAGGTGCAGCCTTTCAGATAATCATGTCATATTGTGCAGCAGCTGCTCAGAGCCTGTGTAGCACAAATAGCCCTTGGATGAAGGGTTTCCAGTAAAGTAGATGCCTTTTTCTAGCATTTCACTTGTAACACTGGTTTAGATTAACACTGGGTTTTCATCAAGCAATTCAAGTGACATGTTAGTGGCATAGCTAAGAAAACTCAGGCAGTTGTGGGGTTTTGAAAATTACTTCACCTTAGAGACTCTAAACATTTTATGAGGCAGTGGATTTCATTCCCGTTAAATGGCCATTGAATTAAACCAAAATCATCTCTCAGCACGTGTCATTTAGTGGTCTGCCTGCCACAACTTGGAGCTGTGCAGGTGAGCAGCCTGATCCTTCCCTGGAAACACACAGCATGAGCTGAAAGAACCAAGCATGACAGTGACTGTGCCATGGCTGATAGCTCTCATCACCCCAGTCGTATGAAATCAGATCAGCTGACCTCAGAGGCAAGCCAGGTTTCTGTTAGCACTGCAGACATGATTTATGAATAAAACTTCTAAGCAGTTCACAGTTGAAGTGACTGTGGAAAAGCTGGAAGTGGCATATTCCTAGAACTAGAGTGGCAGGGCTGGGG
>VYZU01030529.1:0-18417 GCA_013401355.1 Ceyx cyanopectus | reverse complement strand
GAGCTTGCTTGGTGCAGAATTTTATCTTTGGATGTAAGAGCTGTATCACATCCATGCTGGTTCTCTGTTCTGTTCCATGGCAGGCTACCTGGTGGCATACAATGCTCTGTAACATATAGGGTTAAATATGACACAACACTGCTAATCCCAAGAAAAATCACCTTTAAATAGCCTGATCTGGCACAGGGCAGTAACACCTACACAACACAATCCTAGCAGAGTAGATGCATGTAAGTGATGACACATGTCATAATTAGACCACATACAAAGTGTTCTAAGATCCTGATTGTATGTGTGGTGGTGCCAAACTTTCTATCAAGCTTCTCAGCAAACTCTTCTACTCCCAACAAAAGCTTAAAGAGCCAACATTGTAATAATTTTAAGAATTAACTTAAAATACATCTGCTGCCCAATCCGAGAAGCCAAAAATACATAAATGGAAAGATCAGAAAGATAATCAGAAATGTTTAGATAAAAAAGCCATAACTGTTCTAGTTTCCAGGGGAATTGTATTCAGCTGCTAAATATCTTTAGCATGGAAACATCCCTCCAACAAAAATAGTTTCTTGGGAATGGAGCCCTTCCAGCATACTGTGTGGCAGCAGGAAAACGTGAGGCAGGAGCTGGCTGAGTGTTTCCCTGGGACCCTTTCTGATCCCAGTGCTGCACTATCAGCACTTTATTAACAAAGCTTTTCAGCAGTCATCACAGCAGCCTCCTAGTTTTTTAGTCAATGACTAAGGACTCAGTGCAGAATGATGGCCACAGACTGGCTGGCTTTGTGCAGCCATAGTATAGAAGATAGCAGTCAGAGAATCATCAAGCTCCTGTGTGGTAGAGAAGTGGCCTCATGAGCTGTAGCCTGCAGCAGTTGACTGTGTAGTGGTGCTGGAGCCCAACATCAGCTCTGTGGTGATGCACCGTGGTCAGCAAAAATTCTTTCAGACCACATAAACCTTAGCTTAGCACCCATTGCACAGTTTGTACTGATTTCTTTAACAAGATATCCTAGCTCCCACTAAGTCAGAAGGAAGCAACTCCTGTTGATTTCACAGGACTTCCTTCAGATGCTATAAGAGTGTTTCACATAACTGAAATAAAAACTAGATAGGAAATTGTCTGTGGACTTCAACAGAAGCAGCTAGACCTCTGCTGCCACACTGAAAGGCTCCTTTTTGATAAATGATTCAGTGCAATATAGAATATCCAGTTTACAATAAGAGTTTGCAACAAGCTGCTTACTGACTTTGCTTATTAGTTTATCTCTACCAGCTGCTAGTCAAGATTAGATTATTATTAGCTTCCACTCAAGAGATTATTAGAAGTGGGTTAATTTTTTTTTTCAGGGTTATTTACTCAGAAGAAAAAAAAAAAAAGATTAAGGAGAATAAAATTGTCCTAGATGAGAGCCAACTAATTTTTAACAGTTTTGACAGAGAACCTTCTACTCTGTGCTTGCCTGAACCAAAGCTATTGAGTTCTCAGGACAATATATAAACTAGTCTTATTCAATATTTATCCCCCAAATAGAAGTGAGGGGATGAAGTTCCAGTTTGACTGAGTGTTGTTAGTGTTTTCTCACTGGTATTTCAATGCACAGAGCTTAGCTAGATGGTGGTATTCTGAAGGAAGCAGGTAAGCCTGCTTGGAGAAGCTGTAGGAAATCCTCTCAAAGCCTTTCTCAGTAGCTTTCTGAGCTTTTGGGCCTCCTGATCATTCTTCCCCATCCTATTACCCTCTGTTTTCTTGCTGTCCTCTTGAGGAAATTTCCCTCTGGAGAGCTCTCGCTACAGTATTTGTTGAAAAGAGAGATGTGAACACATCCATTATCTCATATTTACGTAGGCTGAACAGGTTCATGTGCTTTACTCTCCAGCAGTCCTTTCTGGAGCAGTTTCTCTCTCCCCTAAAAAGTGAGAAACACCCTTTGCATTGCTCCACTGTCACTTCTGTTGGCTTAATTCAATATCCAAAATAAACAGAGGAGAAAAAAGAAGACAATTGGACCCTGCCTCAAAATTAATCCTCCTTTTTCCCCCCATCTCCCAACTACATTTGCAATTACAGCCCATAAGCAGGTTAAGTCCTTCTTCCTCTTTCTCTCTTTTTAGATAGGGATTGCAGTAGCATTGAAGGAAATACTATCTTGGCATTGTTTTCTACAAAGGAAAAAATCTCTTTTACTGGCTTTATTCTACTGACTTGCTGGGAAGTTACTGAAAACGTGGCTTATTTTGTTCCTTTTCTTATTACAACCAAGTGCTGGTAGTAGTTGACAATTTCCATTTAATGGCCTGGGCTTGTATTCCTCCAATGTAAATAGCATGTCTCAGCATTGTCCTTGCAATAGCACATACCATTTACAAACTCCTGAGCTGTACCAGCTTTAACAAAGAAATCTATTTCCTTATCATTCCAGGAAAAGACTCTCTAAAACTCCAACTATTCCCCAGCCTTGCCACATTTGCTTATAACTCACTGGGGTTTTGGCTACAAAGCCTATACAGTCACATTTTATTGCCTAACAGCAATTAAGAAAAGCCCATTTCACCTTCTGATGAAACAGATACTACTTCAGTGTTTCCAAATGCTTCAGTTGAGCAAGAAGTTATCTGCTCATTTCATAGAATGAAAACAATTAGCAGAAACAGAAAGTGGATAGTCCCTTCTGGAAACAGCTCCCTAGGGAATTTTTGTTCTCTTAATCAGAAAGGAGGAAGTGGCAGCAATGATTTGACTTGAAAATCACAAACCCCTGTCTTTTTATGTTCCAAAAGTCTCTGATGGATATATTCCTTCGTGTTAAGGCCAATCCACACCAGATACCCATCAAGCCTCCTTCAATTACATTACCTCTGGAAGTCTCCAGCTTAAATGCCAGCTGGCAGGCCAAGCTGTTCCCTCAGAATTGTTTTCCTTCTGGAGCACAAGCCTTTCTCCAAACAGTGTTCATCCTAGTCTATTATTTACTTCTTCCAACTCCCTAAATTCTGATCCTATTCCTCCCCATCCTGGTGCAAACCAGAAGAATACAGTGTCAGAGAACACTATTGTGGGTGCATCTTACTGCTTGGTTCAAGATATAGGCATTGGGATTGGAGTGGCTTTGATACAGTCAAAATGGGATCTAGACAGGAGTAAAGAGGTGGCTGCTCATATAGACCTGGCTAGCCCGGATCACCCTCAAGTCAACTCCAAATATAAGGTTTTCAAGCCCAAACAAGAATTACTATTTGACTAATGATCAACTTAATGTTTAATATTTGATTCCAAGTTATTTTTTGTTTTTATTTTCTTTCCCAGAGCACAGAAATAATTAAATAAGTTTACAACGATCTCTTGGCTATGCCCAAACTCTAAAATCAAAGTTATTTTTCAGGCCAGGTGCTGTACAGAATGGAGATCATTGATGGTGCTACTTGCTCCCTCCATATTTTTCCAAATAATGAAAAGAAATTGAAACTTTAGTGTATCTGTGGTAAGATCTACTTGAAAATCCAAGGTAAGCTTCTGTGTAATAAGGTGAGGCAAGAGAAGAAGTCAAATTCATTCACATATATAAACTATGTCTGTTTGAGTGTTAACACCATTGTGTTATATCTGGGGGGAGAAAAGAAAGTAAAATCCAGCTAAGTAGTTAACTTTGGTATCTCATCTTTTATCATTTTAAGGTGGAAGGAGAACATATTCACATAGTGACAGTATTTCACTCTAATTAGGAGTTTGACTTCAAGAATCTTCAAAACCACTGTTGTTATGATCCCGTTAACTTAATTAAACTAACTAGCTTTTAGCCTTTAACTTAACTAACTATGATCCCTTTAACTTTAATTTAACTAAACTAGCACTAGATTTCTTTTTCTTAGGGAAGTTCAGCACTGACTTGGAGCCAATGGGGCCTTACTGGGTAGCTGCCAAATGACTGTATCACCCCTCAGAAAAGGTTTCCTTTTCCAGCTTTCTCTGTGTTATTTATAGGCAAAAAGCAATGGACACAAAAAAACTCAGAGGAAAAGGGAGGGACAGCATCAAGCAACCTGGGACATTATTCAGTTACTGCCTGATAGAGAAGTATCTGCCAAGGTGTCTCTGAATAGCTTTAAAAGAGCTTCTAGCAGAGGGGGAAAAAGTCCATTATTCATGAATCTGGGAGCCTGGAGATAAGGAAGAGGCATTACATTTCTAAACAAAGGATGCTTTGTATTAAAACCACCTGCAACATACTCAGTTCTAGAAAAGGAGGGTTTGTTTACCCCTTTTTATTTTTATATTTTTTTAGGAAGTGTTAGCTTACTTGAGAAAGGGTGCTTAGGAGAGAAAAAACAGCTGGAGGAGAAATACAGTGTAGACAGACCTGGAGCTCTGTGGGACAGACAGGAAATTTCAGTGGAATTGCTTCCTTGCTTTCAATCAGCCACACAGAACAGAATTCTGCCAAAGTTTTTTTTTTGTTTGTTTTGTTGTGGTTTTTTTTGGGGTTTTTTTTGGTTTTTTTTAAAGTTTATATTGTTTGTTTGTTTTCCTGTTCCTTGATTTTCTGAGAACATTAATTTCATGCTCTTGTGCTGCCTCCTGTTCCTGCCATGAAGGCTTCAATGGGTTGGTCAATTCTAACAAAGCAGAGTTATCAGCTGCCTGCAGTCCTTTGAAGACACAGTTGTGAAGAGAGGGAAAACTGTTCTTCTCTACCCACCTAATCTCAGAGGTAAACTTTCCCTATACCGCTAGATTTAAATTCCCATGATTTTACAACATAAGACAGAAATTGAAAGCAAACATCAGAAACAAGTCTGTGGATAAATCAATGAAACTGCTGATAAGGGCACTGGAAGTCCAAGAGAAGCAGAATTTCAGCATATGCCATTTGAAATCAAATCCTGATTTAGCCAGTTATCCAGAAAATGGTTAAATGTGTTGTCACTGTACATGGCTCTTTGGCTAGTCAAGCCTAGAACCCTAGTGACATCTTAAGTGTATTGAATTTAGATCTTGCTGAGAACTGTGTCCATTATTGATGAGAATGGATTGATTTTTTCTTTTCTGTGAGGTAATAACAGACCATATTGCTCCCACCCCCATCTGCATTTCTGGTAAAAGAATTCCTACAGAAATACTGATGCATCACTGCCAGAAGCATTGCACAGCTTTAAAATACTGCCTTGTTTGGTCATTTCTCTTTGCTTTATAATTCACAAGGAATTTATGACACTAAAAAACCCAACCCAACCATCATGCAGGACAAGAAATACAAGTTTGACATACAATTACAGCAGAATTTGGAATCCTAAACTGTAAACATGAACGTGCAATTCTGCTGAACAAATGGTGGGTCCTGAAGATGCCCTTAACTCCAGAGATGACTTCTGGCTTTACTGCTACTGATTTTAAATGCTGAGTGTTGAGCTGAGCAGCTCTCCAGCCACCATGCTGGGTTTGAGGCTGATTCTAAGCTGAGATCCAGTCTTCATCAACTGTTTTCCAGAACAAGGTTGCCCCTATTCAAATAGGCCTTTGCCCTTTATCCTGATTATTTTGCTTTATTATTTATCCCAAAGCTTATCAACTGCTTTCTCTTAATTAATTTGACTCTGCTTTTACCCATTTTCTCCCACAACTATGAAGACATTGGTATTTCCATCCACTGCCTCGAGGAGAATAAATCAGGCTAGACCTATAGAGCAGCAAGATGGAAGGCAAGGAGATGGGCCTGGGACAAAGTGAGGCTTGCTCAGAGATTTCTTATTGGGAAATAAAAAGCTATAAAAGTTAGCTGAAACCATGAACCAATTACAAAATGTCACCAAAGTAGATGAAAAGTGAAACTGCACTCAATGCTGATAAGGAGTAAATCACAGTTCTGCAGGGCTTCCTTTATTCCCTTAAAGAGGATACTGACACAGGAGTCATTACAGAGACAAGGAGGCAGCTGAAAGCAGCAGCAGCTCAGAGAAAGCATGAATTTGGCAACCAGGACCTAGGAGAGTTGAGGTGACTCTAAAATGGAAAAAAAAAAAAAAGAAAAAAAAAGGCAAAGTAAGAAGAAATAAAATTATTTTGGATTTTTTTTCCCTTTCCAATTAGAGTTCAGGCATATTAGGTCCCTCACCACAGTCACAGCAGCAACACTCTAAATACTTTGGAGAGGAGAGGCAGGACCTCAGGACAGCAGACCCCAGGGAGAAAAGGCTGCCAAGACCCACAGCAGAGCAGCTGAAGCTGATGTCAAACCATGCTGCTTTCCCTGCTTTATTCACAGGATGGACATACTAAACCTCCTTCCTAGTAAACAAGTTCACAGACAAAGTCCTTTCCCCAGTTCTGTGCACCCTTCTGGAAAGAGGGTAAAAGAAACCAAATCTCAGTACCAACCCACTGGACCCAACAGGGGCAGTGATGCCTTGATGGCCTGAACCACTGCAGCACTCTGGCTTCAGACTGTCCAAGGTGAGGGCAGAAAAGCTTTTCATTCCAGCTGTACACACTCACTCTCAACACCAAATGGACAGTGACGTGAGGGGAGAAGAATTCCTGCTATGGGAAGATGACATTTAGCCAGAGGATGTCAAAAGCTTGGGAGCTAGTTCTTAGGAAATGGGCTGCAAGACATGAGATATGTGAAAGCAAGCAAGAGAGGGGAAAAAAACATGGCTGAAAGTGGCCATGTCTTCATATCCCATGTCTGAGAGCAGAAAGGGGCTCAGACTTTGGCTCAGAACCAAAAGAAATGAAGGAGATTCTTACTTTCCAAATGGTGAGAATGGGTAGAAATCAGCAGAACCACACCTGGAGAAAGAATACTTCAAAGCCTCTGCCTGCCTCCCCTCCCAGCAACATACCCATGTCCCTGACAACCTTAGGAGTATGTGCTCCTTCAGTGCCCCTCTTGTGGAAAGACAAAAAGCTTTCTGGGCAGGTCAGGACCCCATGATCCAGGCAAGACAGCACAGTAATGCCTGTGAAACACAGGCAAGGCAGGGGAAGAAAAGTCCTCAGGCACTGCACATACTGCCTCCTTCAATTTGGTATTCTTCACTTTGCCTTGTCATCTTCATGGGATTATTAGCTGGACACTTACTAATTGCAAAGGCTTTGGCAAATGTTTGATGTTTTCCCTGGCTGAAAGCCCATGCTTAATGGGCTGATAAAGAACAAAGGTTGTCAGAGAATGGCATGTGCTTGGTTACGTGGGTCACCTGAAACTGTGCCCTCAGGAGGTGCCTTCCTGAGCAAATATCATAAATTAACATTTCCTTGGTGAGAAGCTGAATGAATTCTACTCAGAGCATGCTGAACTATTCCCAGTGTACCTCAGCCTTCCCTTTCCATGTTGAGAGTTGAACATCCAATGCACATTACTTTCCCAAAAATGCTGAGACTTGTTTTCAGTGGCTACAAGACATTAAAGCAATCTGAGTGAGTTTGGCTCAAACTGGGAGTCTGTGAGTGGCATTAAATACCTGTTTCTCCCTTTCCTGTACACACTGAACATAGAGTCTGCTCTGCCCTGGTGAGACCTCACCTGGAATACTGCAGCCAGTTCTGGGTCCCCCAGCTCCAGAGGGACAAGGATCTGCTCAAGAGAGTCCCATGGAGACTGTAAGGATGCTGAAGGGACAGGAACATGTGTCTGATGAGGAAAGGCTGAGAGCCCTGGGGCTCTTTAGTCTGGAGAAGACTGAGAGGGGATTTAATAAATGTTTATCAATATCTGAGGGCTGAGTGTCAGGAGCCTCTGCTCACTTGTGCCCAGGGATAGGACAATTGCAGTGGATGGAAGCTGGAGCACAGGAGGTTCCACATCAACATGAGGAACTTTGCTCTAAGGGTCACAGACACTGGAACAGGCTCCGCAGAGAGGTTTGTGGAGTCTCCTCCTCTGGAGATTTTCCAGCCCCCTGGGCTGTGTTCCATGTGCCCTGTGCTGGATTAGATTCCCGCTCTGGCAGGAGGCTGGGCTCCATCTCCAGGGCCCCTTCCAACCCCTGACATCCTGGGATAGGAGGATGCTTCCAACACTAATCTGCATATTCTGGCTGCTGTACCTAAATAAGACCTTGTCCTTTTCCTCCTAAATTTTCCTTGCTCTGATTTCTCCTTATCCTGCATTACTACTCCACACAATCACCAAGTCATGCCCACAAACCTGCAAGAAAATAAAGAGAAACCAAAGTGTCAATGTTTCCTCCACTCCATCCTATCCCCTCCCACTTGATCACCTGGAGCTCTGTTTTAGAAAAGGTCTGAGATCCAAAAACCATGGGTCACTGCTAGGTGCTTCAGGAGCAGCATCCTATCCCAGGCAGAACAGAGCCAGGCTGGGGAAGGGACAAAAGAAAAGCAGATCCATACCAATGTCATGGTGTCCATGTGCTCCAAGGGGTTGTTTTTTTGGTTTAGGATTAAATCCTTCCTGGGAAACCACCAAAGTACATGAGTACATGTACTCATGTACTTGTACAAAGTACAAGCTCAAAGTACATGAGCTAAACAAAGTGTTGGAGTGAGAGAGCAGAGGACCACAGCTCTAAAAGCTACAGACATAAGAAGGCATGGGTGGTTTAATTAAGAAAAACCAAACTTTGAACTGAAATAATCTTGCCATGACATACCTGTTTTTCTATTTTACCTATTTATCTGTTTTTGTTCTCAATGGACCAGGAGGTACAAGGCCATTCCTTCCCTGCAGCTTTTCTGGGTGGTGGGTGAGTTTTCCATGTGTTTATACACCTTATGCACCTTGTTGGCACAGCCCAAAACATTGCTGGTTCCCATCACACAGTGTAACTCCCATAAGATATGTGTCCAGAGTTATTGGCAGTTAATGCATCAAACAGGCTTCTGAAATCATTTTCTGCAAGGAAAAATACATTGAAATGACACTCCTGTTGTTTAAATGTAAGCTTCTGCATGACTAACTTGACATTAAAAGCCCATCTCTGGATTTTTTTTCACAGTTCACAAACAGTGCAATGGTCACCCACTGGATGAACTGGAAGGCATCATTTGTTTCACCAATGGACCAAAAGGATGATTAGACACTTTTTTTCCATTCAGTAAGTGGTGTGGGGTTTCTTAACTGATTTATTTTGGCAGGACAAAAAGCTGCAGTGGATATTACTGTTTGGTGCTTTGAAGAATGCCCTTTTTTTTTTTTCTTTTTTTTTTTTCCCCCTGCATCTTCCCACAGAAAATAATTTGAAGGCCAAAAAAAGCCCTTTGCCTTTTTATGTAACAAATGGCTATGGCCTAAACCCATAAGAGAGCTTAAAATTAGTGCACTGAGACATTGCAGCCTTAATTACATCTGAGGCAGACTTAACCACCCATTTCTCTCCAGTTTCACACAAGCAGTAATTGCCCCTGTAGCCACACTGCAACATTGCAGAATCAACCACATCCTAGAGGAGTGGGAAAAGAAAGAAGGGAAACCAAACAGAGAATCTCTGGAGGCAGAGCAGGCTCATTGATTAGCCCTGCAGTAAGAATCAGAGCCATTGCACTGCAGTCAGCTCTGGTCTGTACCAAGCACCTGAAGCAGGTGATGCTTCCTCACCTGCCTTCCTACCTGAGCTCTGTTTGGCTTCCATGCAGTCAGACATACAGAGATCTTCTGTATGAACACAGGTATTTATGATCATCCTTGTTAATCTGCTTCTTAAATAACACAAATCAATAGCCTCTGTTAATTCAAATATTGAAATTCATGTCCCCACGTTGATGTTACATCTGGATCTTCCATCAGAGGCCAGTGCCAGCACCATGGAAGCTGGATGTGGAAGCTCTGTAACAGCAGGGCTAATACACAAGCTTATCTGTTAGCCACAGATCTACAGTACCCTGCAGATTCCAAAGCTGTGCAGCAGCAAAGTCTGGGAGTCTACTGGCATGGCAGGATGCCTCTGCCTTGCTGCAGTGCTGCTCAGGACTAAGATGCTCTTGCAATCTCATTTTACAAACCACTCCCCTGCATGCTGTCCAGCATGTACAGCTCCCAGCCACCTGCCCACTGCTGCATGTTCCAAACTGACTCTGGAAGCAGCAGGGGAGCTCCTTTGTTTGTCCCAGCTTTCTGGTTTCAGGTGGGGTGGATGATGTTTTTTATTCTTCTTTCTTAAACTGAAATAAAAACAAATAGACAAAAATTTAAACCCAACTAACCAACCAAATTAAAATCACAACAGTAAACGAAATAAACCTAACTATCTCAAACACTGACAAAGCCAGAGGTACTTGTCAGTACCATCTCATGAAAAACCTGAAATAGGTATCACTCAGGTTGCACACCCTACTCTACACACATCATCACTGCAGACTGTAAACTTTTTGGAACATGGTTTGACTCAATTTACATCTAGGTGTTACAACACCTAGTACAACACAGTTTGTGTGATCAGGGACATCTGTGCAATACAGCAGGGAAAAATGAGAATTTCTTGAATCAGTTTATGGTCATTCAGCCTCGAGTCAATAAGGAATTAAGAAAGAAAACAGCATTTACTGGTTCATATTAATAAGGTTAGTCATGGGAGTAATCAGAAATTTCAACTTCCAGAATGAATGCTACATTATTAACCATGGAGCTGAGGAAATCCTGCCAACAGATGGGCACATCTCAACACCAGCCTATGGTGACTTCTGCCTTTGTTTTCTTGATCTATCAACAGACTCATTTCCCTCAGATACACTCACTTCATTTACTCAGGATAACACCTAAATCATTGTTCTAGGAAGTACATCATGGCTGAGTCTTGGTTAAGTCTCATTGCTAATAGTGCCTGAGGACCTAACTGTTGGCTACTTCTGGTTCTTCAGTTTGGAAGATCTAAAGAAGCTTTACACCAAATTCTCTACTTCTAAGTTACACACTCTCAGAGTTCAAAGAGATATGTGGTTTTAAATTATTTGACAAGTTTCCCTTTCCTACAAAACATCTAATATGAAGATCTGTTCCAAAACACACAAAGCAACCAACAAGATCTATTTTAAGCATGATTTAGCCTACCCAAGCAGCACTATTTCCCTCCAAAGCATTTTGGCAGCTACGTAAGAATTGCAAGTTATCTAGCAGACAGTGGTTGCAAACAGCACTTTCCCAGGAAAGCTTTGAAGCTGATAAACCATGATAAGCAAATTCAAGTGAACTGCATGATGAAGGAGCAGACAAAGCCAAGCCACTCACATCTCATTCCCAAGAACTCTGGAATTAAGTTACACCCTCCTCACATCAGCAAAAGAGGTTTGCATAGGATAATATCCACGTGGAGCAGAGCCTGACTCAAATGTGAGCATGGCTGTGAACTGTTAAATCTGATACTATAAAAAGCATGTCATCTGGAACAGTATCAGTTAAGTAACCGATATCCTGAATAGTGGTCAACATTACATATAAAATGCTATATAATGATGCTGCTTTTCTCTTGGACTAGCCTGTCAAATTACCTATTATTTTCATTCTTTGTATGACTTTTGAAAGATAAGTTTTTCTTTTATTTTTAAATAAGAAACTCTTTCAACAATCATCTGCTAGAAATATATATAAAAAAGAGTTGGTTCTAAGACCCCAAAACACTAACTTCAATTTTTGCATCAGACTTTTGTTTTACCAAAATTACACATTTAGTACCTGAGATTTTAGGTGTAACTTCTTGAAATCACTCTGAAACATTTAAATGGCTCTTAACATGCATCACTAGCAGCAATGAAATCTACTCCAAAGCAAACATTTCAATCTTGACACAAAAGAGCACGAATACAAGACTCCACACTCTCCAAGTGAATTGAAGCTGCTGTGAGGATCTCCTCACCCACCAGACACTGCAGCATCATCCTCAATCTGTTGCCTCTGCTTCCCTCAGTCAAGAAGACTGAGCTGGCAGGGTCTGGTGCTAAGGGACCCTCAGCAGCAAAAAACTTCTGTCTCTATCAACATTTGACAGAATTACCTGCATTCATCCACTGAGGTTCCTTTGGCTTCTTCCTTTCCCTTCTTACACATATGTAATTTCAAAGACCTTATCTGCCTGACCAGCTGCCCACTTGACTCTCTTGTCCATCAAGGTGCAACTTAAACAGCAGATGGGTGAGTTCATGGAACTGTACCATCAACTTTTCCAGAACCCCCAGTTTGGTAACTGCCACCCAATCAACATGACACTTCCCAGACCTTTAGCAATGAAGTGGAGATCTTTGAAATATTACTGCAACAACCACAGCTTTCCAAAACACGCTTGAGGGGCCACGGATGGTTGATGCTGTGGCTGATACATGCACTGAGGTGGTTAGGATTTCCCTGGACTTGTTTTTGTAAGTCATGTTTACAGCCAAACATTTCCTAGGAATAAGTAACCTATTCTGGAAGAGCAGCAGAGGTAGGAAGCCTCAGGAAACACTCTACTATTAATAAATGTACTAAAATAAACCTCCTCTCCATGTTTTGTAACAATTGTTTTAGTAAGTTTTCTGGCAAGAGGCTAGAATAAATTATCATTCTTGGCTCCTGTGTGAAACACATTAACTCCAGCAAACTGTTCAGCTCAATTGGGTTACTGCAACTGTTCACAATACTCATTTAATCTACATAAATTCCAAGTGTACCTTATAGACATTTGTCTAAGCAACCTAAAGCTGCTTCAAAGCAAGTAAATCATACAAAAATTGGAACAAATTACAGTTATCTTCATCCCACTAACTTAAAGTCTAAATTTATTTCTGCAGGAAAACAAAGAGTTTAATTTCCCATCCTGTGTCACAATGTTTATTGCATGTTAAAGCTGAGAAAAATGATGTGCAAGTAGGAACCAGAGCCTGAGTGTTTATCTATTGTTATAGATCCAAACAGGCCAAAAACCCCAACAATTTACTGTGGCCTGTGTGAAACAGAAACCTTTCTTTGGGGCAAGACAGTGAAGATGGAATGGTGAGATCAGTGTTTTCTATTCAATAAGCACATTTCCCAACTTTCTACAAGGAGTCTCTGAGGACAGACAAAAGCTTTCAAATTCTGAAAGATTTCATCTTCGAAGCCTGAAGAATAAGGCACTTGATTAAGTAAAAATTTAATCTTTAAAAATTATTTTAGAGCATTGGCATCCAAAAGGAATAATAATTTCAAGATCTAAACATATTTGAAGGTAAGCTGGTGGGAGAATCCTCGAGCTAAAAACAGACATGCAACCAAATACCATCCAACCTGAGTTACTACTCTGATATTGGAGATGTCCAACTCCAGGTGTTTCATCCCTCAGCACCTCTCCTCTTTGGAGAGGGACAAAAGGTTATCAGTTTAGAATACAATGGCATTTTCAGGGGATACACTCAGATCAACAGTGAGTTTGATAACAGTGATATAACCTGGTGTTAAGGCAGCTTTTGTCACCACACAACCTCTTACCATGGCAGCATAAGAATGCAGTAGGGATGCAACTTCTCCTCCTTTGCTTATTTCACAGTACAATATGATTTAATTTCTTCTTCAGAAAGCTTCTGGAGCAATGCCTAGTTTGGAAATTTCACAAGGAATGTATATTGACTGTAATTAATTCCTATAGTTGGAAGGGCTAATTAACAAGAAACTAATAACTCAGTTGGATTTAATCCATATACTGAACTGGCAACGTGCACCAGAGGAAGAGGGTGAAAGGATCTATTTGGGGAAGAAATCACACATGACAGGCACTCTCAAAGTGGCTCCCAGAGATTCTGAGTGTAGCCCAGCCACTCTTAACCCTTGGTCTCATTGACTTTCCATCACTACTGCAGGTTTTCTGCTTGCTCTCTCATGCTGTGTCTTTCCTGCATATACAGAGCAAAAATACTTGGGCCATTTCAGTTTTCAACATCAAGATTAAAATGCCTGACATTCACATCTGCACACCATTCTTCTTCACAAGAGCAAGCTTCAGCAGAGTTTGCATTTCACTGTCATTGAATGTCCTTGGGCATCAGATGCAGCAACAGAAAGTGAAAGGGAAGGAAGTTTTCTTAAACACCAGTTTATTGACAAGTTCCATTTACAAATAAAAGTCTGTTGTTCATTCTTGTCCAGGTTTTCAATAGCCATGACACGACTGATGCCAGCAAACACAGACTCAGCTATAGAAATCAGAAACAAGACACCAGTATTTTCCAGCTTCTCTCCTTTCCTAGATGCTTATTTACATTTTTCTTTAAATTAACATGACAGACACATTTACTTCAAATAGCTAACATAACTTACATTAAATAATTAATACTTATTGCCTGGAGAAAGACATTTCAGAATTCAATTAAGCCTGTATTTGGGCTGTTTGTTCCCCCATGTAAATATAAGTTCATGTTCAGACACAGCATGATTGAAATCTATTTCAGAGGACAGTCTTTTATGCTCATTAAATGCTTTATATAGTGTTTAAATCCCAGGTACATTCACTCTCCTAGAAAAAGAAGTTTTCCCTTCTTTGCAGCAATCAAACTCAGAAAACAGCTCAAGATGAAGTTTTCAACAGAAATATCAACACATCTATTCACAAGTGGAGATGCCTAAAGTGATTCCCTAAAGTAACAAATGCTTCCAGCAGGTCCCCTAGTGTTATAACATTATCTTATCCAGTGCTGCTGCTGGGCTGAATAAATGAGGAAATTTGAAGTTTACAAGTTAGAAATTCTAATAGCCTATAAATTTGCATATTTTTTTCTCAATCCTTTTCAACAGGATCTTCATGTTCATTCTAAATATTTTTGCCACAGTCCTTAAACATACCCAGGCAGAAACCCTCAGACCTTCTCATCTCTTCAGACATAATTAAGCTATCAGACTGCAATTACTACGTATTAAAGTCACTTTAGCATGAGTAACCAAAAGTAATGAGGAATGAGATTAAAAGAACAAAAAAGAAATCTCATGCATCATCTGAGATGATGATCTCAGAAGAATCCTGGGAACACTACCTCTAAGCTTTGCTGTCAACAAGTATTCTTAGTCACGACTTGCTTAAGCCCTTTAGATATTTTTTCACTAAATGCACTCCACACATTTCTTTAGACTAACAAGACAGTGAGGACTCAAGTTGTAGCTTTTTGCATTAAGAACCAAGGAACTCATTAGCAAAACAGAAACCCACCACAGTGCACATTTATTAGACAGGCAAAATTCCATTTATAATACATTAACAAACAAAATCCTAGTTTAGAACACCCTGCAAAAGAAACCAAATCTGAGCAATGCACAAATCTAAAAATTCTGTGAGATCAAAATAGGGAAAATTCTGTACAAATGTAATAGAAAAATATGTTTCCATATGAAAGAACCTTCTGTCTGAGACAGTCCTGAACTGCATCTCCCATGTCTTTGCAGAAAAGTCCTGAGCAGCAGGAAAAAACCCCAACCACTTCCCCCCACCCCCCATCCCCTACAAATATCCCACCATAACAAGCCCTGCTTGGATCTCCAGCTGCTTTACAGAAGCCAACAGGAGACAGGCAGAGCTACTGAATTTGTTTCTAATTCAGGCTGCAAATGTTGGGAAACGTCAGAGAAAGAGAGGAGCAAGCACAGGAGCAGCACTGTGCCCAGCTCAGGGATATCCTAAGCTGGGCCAGTGAAGGTTAATTAGTTACACACCAGAAAACTCTTTCAAGAATAAGGGCAGTAACAGTCAGGAAGAGAATTTTCAACATAACTTTAGATGCCTAACATTAGGTTGACTGAAAATAAATAGGAGACTCATTGGAGAGCCACTGAGACAAACCATCTCCACCATATACCCATCTGATGCCTCTTCACAAATTTTAATTCAAATATGGGACTAAACTGCTTCATTTCACAGCTGCCTGCACAAGGGTATTCTTAAAAGCAACTCCCTTTTGAACTTTGGCTGATTTGTGAAGACAGCATCAGAAAGTTGAGCATGGTGGGGGGTTTGTTGGCAAGCAGTTAGGGAAACTATTCATTAGGCTATTTTGTAGTGAGTGATTTACCCCTAACATGCTCAGCAAGGTTGACTGATTACACCAGAGCACTGACAGCACCATGTGAGGAAAGTGGCTTGCCTGTGTCTTCAAGCACACAGTTTTAGACTTCCATTTACCACTAGCAAAATGACACTCATTTGCAAGGCAACTACTGAATTTCTAGCTTGCTAAATCATCTCAGGCCACTTGCACTAAGTGTGGAAACTCTAAGTCACTCATGTCTTGTTGCTTAATTAGAAACAAACAAAACCAGAAAAAAACCTCAGTTGTTTCAATCCTAAAGATGGCTGATTTTGTTAGAAACAAACTATTTGAAACATTGGATTTAAAATTCAATACACAAGAATACTTCCAATCCACAAAAAAAAAAACAACCCAGTACTCCCTCCTGCATTCTGTCTCTGTCAGGCAAAGGATTAATCTGAATCACTGGACATCAACCTGAATTCTCAACACTGATCTAAACTGGACTCTTACATTTGGATATAGAAGAAGAGCTGAAGTGTCACATACCTGTTCTTTAGCAACAACACTGCAAAAGAACAAATTAATTCTGGAAGATAGTCCTGGTTTTTCCTCACCAAGTGACTTCAAGGAAAACTCCATCTGCATTGTAAAGCTAAGAACACTGAAGAGGGTCTTTAACAGGTGCAATTTAGTAGATTTTTTTTAAGGAAGAGAAGTCAGAATTGTAGTCTGCAATGAACTAGCTGTGGAGAATACAAATGAGCTCAGTGTCTACATCATACATAATTCCTGACTTCACACACAAAACACAGCTTTTAGTATTAATACAGGTGACTACATTTCTAATTTAATTCACAGCTTGTAAAAAAATGAAGTGCAGGAAACTTCACCTTTGGTTTCTTCCTGTATCAAAGAATTTCTGCACACCAATTTGACACTGCAAGCATCACTTCCACTGCAACCCAAACATAATGGGGGCACTGCTGCTTCCTCCAGCCCTTTCTTTACCAAATCACCAAGTGTGTGCTGCCATGACTCTTGTTCATGAACAGCCTGGCTGCTCCAGCTTCTCTTGGCAGAAGGCAGAGAAGATCAGAAGTGTTTTATGCTAACAGAATGTGGCTGAAGACAGGCATAACACTGAGAATTTAGTGCTTAACATCCTGGCATTTTTCTCTGGAATGTTGATATTTTAGAGTGATTCTACCTCCCTCTGCACTCTACACTGGGTGAACCTTCTGAACAGCCAGTAGCTTAGCTGCTGTTCACATTTGCAATGCAATATTTGGATTTGGTTAAAAAGATTGATGTTACACTGACTCAAACCTTTGTTTAGAAAAAAAAATTACATTTGTGGCTGATGCAGTGCTTTCTTGGTTGAGTTTCCTTTTTACAGTGAAAGGGGGATAAGGAAACAGCACTTGAGTTTTTCTGATAACAGAGAGATACACTTCTCTTCAAGGAATTGTAAATGAGTAACACCACACTTGCAAAGATAAATACTGGTGATAATAGATTATTTCATTATCTCCAGAGCTTTTACAACCTGAAGTCTCTTCATGCAGCATGAAGCAGAGTCATGAGATTGTATACAAACATGCCCTAATGGAAGCAAACAAGGGGAAGATTAATTGATTCTGTGGCATAACCATTCAGAGCTTTAGGTCTGTCTGTACCAGCATTTCTATAACACAAAGTTGGCAGAGCTGGTGAGGTCACAGTTTTCCTAGTGGAATTCCATCTATGCAGGGAGCTTTTGATAAAACTTCTAAAAGAGATCCCAGCTTACTTCCCCTTGGATGCAAGGCTCTGCCAGCAGTGACCTAGACAGCAGACCTAGGCTTCTGTTTTCCTCCTAACAATTCTCTATCTCAGTCATTTCCTGTGAGGCTCTCAGTAGACAACTGGTCATGAGATTGAAAAGCCACTGAAAGGCAATGAAAAGCATAGTCAGCTTGCCCTTTGTCCCATTTCTTCTGCTCAAGGGGGAAGACTCTGCATACCCATTCAAGAGACTCCCTGTGTATGGTCCTATTCTTGCCAGAAATGAATGATAAATTAGATAAAGATCAGAATAATGGTTAGTTCAATTTGAGACAAAGTAGAAGTCACAGAAAACTAGAAATCAATAAAGCCATCCACAAAAGCTAGTAAAAGAAGAAAAAAAAAAAAGGCTGGTGTTCAATAGCAGACACCTTGTATGCACATTTTACAAAGATTATTACATGAAGGAAAAGATGGGAAAAGTGGGCAAAGTAATACTTGTGCATTAGTCAATCTCATATGCAAATATAACATTAAAAATAACTTCAACCACTCCATCTGACAGCCAGGAAGAGGTAAAGTAAGAATGGGAAGTAGGCAAAAATTTTTCAGATTCATATACTTGTCTANAAAAAAAAAAACAACCCAGTACTCCCTCCTGCATTCTGTCTCTGTCAGGCAAAGGATTAATCTGAATCACTGGACATCAACCTGAATTCTCAACACTGATCTAAACTG